>JAXQQM020079295.1:0-163205 GCA_034641835.2 Pinus albicaulis
TACCTCCATATGGATCTTCCATGCCACAAAATTTGTGGTTCCTTCCAAAGCATACTCGAGCCTTATTCATGTGGAAGTCATTTTCTTAGTCCCGAAGAAAGCCTATAACACTGATCTTGAAATTTTAACCTCCAGCACAGGTAACCTCGAATTCTATTCTCTAACATGAAGCTAGATTTGATACCAAGTAGAAATTAATTGTAGATTCAATACTACTCATGTAATGTTCTAAAACATAAGACTCAAAGCTACTCTACTCATCTGCAGAAAGAAATTCACGATTGAGAAGCAATATCAAAATCATGCATCATGATTCAACACACATACACGGGGATATATTTATGGGAAAGAAATTGATCAAAACCCATTCTTATTTGTATTCCATTAATAAGAAAATAGATGAAAAATACAATGCTTTCTCAAGCCTGAGAAACCTCTGCACAAGTATAATCTATCTCACTGCCTCAGAAATTGACTCTGGCCAATACTTAGCCAATTTTCCTACCTTCCAAGCTCATATTTCCTTGGGAATTAGAACCTATTATTTAGGTAAATTCCTCATCCATAACTGCGTAATCCCTATAGGCCCTTATCTGAATGCATGAACCACATGTACAACTTGGATAATTATATAACTGACAGTACACTTCCCTTGAACTCCAATCTCAACTAGGTAACTCGAGTTTTATGCATGCACGAGTTAATTATTAGTTGATTGATTAGTTAATTAGTTTAATATTGAAGTTGCACCCCAATTTTATACCTCCTATTAGTTCCTCTAACAGTTGGAACTAGTTTAATTGACCTTAACTCAATTTAACTGAATTAAATTGATACAACTGAAATTAAACTCAAACTAGGCTCCTAAAATCTAGGAATCATTGTACACAACTCAAGTTAATCCCTCAAATCAAATTAACGAAGCTAACTAATTGATAACAACTCAATTAACTCCTTCAAGTTATCTTGTGATGTGAAATTTTGATTTTATCCTAATTTAATTCAAGGGAAAATTAAATCGAGATTTTCTTGTTGCCATTTTTCAACAAGAAGTATAATTCTAGTCATAACGTTAGTGCATTTTTCAGCGAAAGATGCTCATGCTATGAAATCGAGAAATCAAGAAAGTTAAAGTGTAGTGGAAGCACTTTTGGCCCGATGAAACTACATGGAAGATGGCTAATCAAATGCGGGCTATGTATCCTTCTTTATTTGCTTATTGAGCGGATGTATTTTGATATATGTTTTGATGTTGTGTTTTGGTTATGTTTAGATATATGCATATGTATGTAAATGCCACATCGAGCTAACTTATAAAGCTCCAATAAGCGGTATGGTACTCATGGTATGTCAATTATGTTTTAAGAAGATGGATATGATGCAAATGCTACATTGAGCTATGTTATAAAGCTCCATAAGAAGCATGTGTTTTGCTGGTTTATAAGTGTCACTGAACATCGAGGATGGTGTTCCTCCAAGGGGGAGGGGTTTGTAACAACCCCTGATTGATTCTCTATGCAAATAAAAATAATAACCAAGGTCATGGGACATGTTTTCCAAGTTGAACGTTGGGAAGAATATAGTTATGAAGATCACTTGTGATTAATAAATGGCTATGGAAATTGACAAAGGCATTATCAAAGGTAAAGAGTCATTATTTGACATTTTATTTATGAAAATAATGGAAAATAGGAGAAAATGGAGATGGAGGGTCACAAATTTGCATGTGAGGAAAATTGAAGGAAAACTAGAGGAAAATGAAGAAAATAGAGGCCTCGATGATAAAAAGTCTTCTGAGGATCAGTTCAAATATTTTGATAGTTATATGGTGGAAATATCTCTCTATTCTCTCATACTCTCATACTCTTGCACACTTAGTGTCTTACTGGATCACTTTGGCATAATTTAGATTTAAAGAAAGAAGGCAAAGGAAAGTAGAAAGTGCAAGGGAACATGTGGATCAATGGCTACAGATGGATTGATTTGCAGGTAATAGGTTTCATGTTTGATTTCCATGCAAATTTATGGATGCGTGTTATATGCATGTTATTATCTAATTATGATATGTCATTATAAGGGAGGATTTCTTGGATTGACAGTGGTTTTAGTCTTGCCTTGCCATTTCCTAGATATCCATGTTGTTTTGGGTTTTTCCACTTGATTTTTTTATTTTTGGTGCTCATAATTCCTTATGGTTTTGGGTCAAAACAAACGCTCTGAAAGCCTTGGAACATCTTTGGTTGAGTTACTAGTCCTAGAGCATAGGTTGGAGAAACACTTTGAAGCTCTTGGTGGGTTCAGTTATTAGTCCTGGAGCCATGTTGGAAAATTTCTCTGGAGCCCTGGAAGGTTGTGGGTTGAGTTATTGGTTTCTAAATCCATGGAAAACTTAGGTAGACACTAGTTTGGTTGGTGTTAGTGATGTCTGACCGTGAGGTGGAATCACTAGTTGAGGGTTGAGGTGGTTTGGCCTTTGGAATCCTTGGTTTGGATTTTTTTTTTTTATTCCATGAGATCCCACATTCACACTTGGAATATGACATGGGGGTGATTGGTTGAAAGAGATATTTACTTCGATCCAATCTATGGTCAGGTGGTCCATGGAAGTCCCTAATTTGGTTGTATTTTTCATATGATATTAAGATATTTTTTCCTATTGTATTATATGAGTACTTGTACTTTCTATTGTTTGGCTTTCATGGTTGTTCTATCATGGTTATTATTTTGGTTGTATGTTTTTTATAAGTATGGTTGTTAGTATGAATCTTTTGTCAAAGTGTATGAAAAAAGACCACTTTAGCTACGCATAACTTATAGCTCTAACATCAAATATGGCTGCCAATATCTTCAGATCTGCAGTTAGTTGATCAACACAAATGCTGCAAAAATCCAGATCTATGCATAAAAATACATTAAGTAGTAAAAATAAGGTTTTTCTCCATGCATCCAATAGACAAGACAAGAATAATATTTTTGAAATAATTTTATATTAAGAGCACTTGGGAGGAAAACAAGAAAGGTGTTTCCAATTCTCTTCAATGGGATGGGTTCTTGAAAGTCCTCAGCACTTCAGATCTAGAATTTCTCTCTCTTGTTGGTGTAGAAAACCCAGACAAACATAGAACTCAAAGGGAGCTCACAAAGTGAAAAAATGGAAAATTTGACAATGATAATGGCTCAAAGTCAGACCAAGAGTATAGATCCAGAGTGATCTAATAGGTAACAAAAGGTGTCAAATGAATGGGAAAACCCTTCTATTTATAACAAAATATTAGGTCATTCTAGATCTTGGTGCATGATTAAAATAATATTAACCAAATCTAGATCCACCTTTTATGGAATATTTTATTATATTTGTTGGAGGGGAAAGGAATTTGACTTGGGTCAAATTCCTTTATTTGTAAATAATAAATAAATAAATGATTTATTTATTATTTTAAGGAAGTGGTTGAATGATAATTAAATAAATAATGATTTATTCAATTATTTATAAATGATTTAGTCAAATTTAACAAGGAATATTATTTAAATAAGGTTTAAATAATTATTCATAGAAAATAATAAGATAAATAAGGATTTATCTAATTAATTTCCTTGTTTTGGGTTAAATATGACTAGGAATAATAATTAAATTACTATTTAATTAATTATTCCATGAGGAAAACCAAACAAATATAGATTTGTTTAATATTTCCCTTTGGGGTTTCCTATTTAGACCATAAACAACCTAATAAATGTGTTTTATTAAGTTATTTTACATAGTGAAAGCAATTTTACTTAGGGTAAAATTGGTCTTACATGGTGTACTTGGGTCCATCTAATGATAATAGGTTAGATGACCAAAAAATGGTGTAACAATGGTTCCATAACATGTTCTAGCTATGTTTCTTGATATGTTTTGATTAGTTGGTGAATGGTTAATGAATGCATGAGATAACATATGTTATTGTAATTATTATGTGAGGGCATTATACCTTCTTGGTTAATCTCATATAAGTTTCATACCCCTATGTTCATATATGCATTCATGACCTGTAGATTACTTGTTCACCATATGTTTAATGAAATGGCTGTCATGGTTAGGCCTGGTTAGGTCAAGTCCTTGATCAAGTTTTGTAAGAATTCATTTTTCCTAATTTTATGTATCATTCTAGAAAGTCTCAATGAGTTATGGGTAGTGGTCTGGAGGCTAGCATGAAATGGTGGCTCAAAATCTGGGACCACACCCTCTGAACTAGAGAAATTTGGATGCAACCGCATGGATGCAGTGTTGTACATGTTTTTTGAGGCTTCAAACCACGTGGAGGCATTTTTTTGGGTGTATTTGTGGTCCTAGGGCAGATAAAAAGAGGTCCAACTTAGGGTTTGGCCACCTGTGGTGGTTGTTCAACCTCTGAGTGTCATGTAGCCCCTATGGGATGTTCTAAGTTGTCAGTTGTTTTCAATAGTCGACCCCACTTCCTTAATTGGATATAGGAGGTCAGGTCAGGTCATAGTAGCTCTCTATCTCATGCTTACCCTTGCAGGATGGTGAAATCGGGTAAATGTGGGAGGGGTGACTACATAACTATCTTGAAATTTCAACTATTTGTTCCTTTCTTCTATATCAATCTTTAATGAAATAACCTCATCTTCTAAACTCTCACAATGACCTTCTCTTTCCTTTAGCTATTTTCTCATTACTTCTTCAATTCTCCTTTCTTCTTCTAAATGATATTTAATTCTAATCATTTCCTCTTGAATTTTATTTTCTTTTCTATATTAATCCTTAGAGAGATGATTTCAGCTTCAAGACTCTCATAAGGACTTTCATTTTCATTAAGTTGTCAAGTCACTACTTCATTGGCTCTTTTAACTTCTTCTTAGTAGGCTTGTATGACCTTTAGTCTTCTTTAAATCATCCACATCTTGATCCATATTATCATATATCTACAACATCTCCTTGATATTCTTAATATTTTATAAGGAAAATACAAGTTTCCTTCTGCAATCAAATTCCTTTCGTAACATTTCTTCATTTGAATTTGTAACACCATTTAATATGAAAGGAATTGATTCTTCTACGTGACCACACTGATCTTCTGATAGAAAATTAATTTTCTTCAGACACATTGAATGTTTCCTCATTCCTATGCTCTTGACAAATATCATTTTTTATATAATAGGAAGAAGCAAGATGGCTTATCTTCTTACATTTACAGAAAAATAGAAACTTTCCTAAATATTGAAATTATTCTCTATTTGAAATACTTTCATTATTATCTGATTCATGGAGGTCTTGAAACTTGTCTCGTACATCCTTTGTAATTTTCAACATGTCCCGTATATCCTTTGCAGTTTCATACTGCATAATATACTCAAATTTTGAACTAGGTAGACCACATAAAATTTCATTCATAGCCTGAGCATTATTTTTCCGTTTTTGACTTAATGGGCGATGTTTAGTATAGTCATTACACATTATTCCAAAAATTATATACAAGAGATATTAATCTATATTTCATCCTTTCTTTCCATACATATTATTTTGCATCATTGAGCATAAGCACACTTTGATGATCCATGAATTATTCTGCATCTAATTTTCCTTTTCCAAAATATGTTGATACTACCACTACATCTTATACATTACTTTCATAGTCAATTTCCTCCATATGAATTGTGTTATTTTACTGATATTCTTGCTTCTTATTATTCCTTTTATTTTCCATAGTTCTTTTGATCTCCTTCCAAATGTTAAATTGATCGTAAAGGACCTGATTTGATACCAATTGATGGAAATACTAAGAATGGGGGGTGAATAGGTATTTTAGTTTTATTACATATGTGTATTTTCAATTTCATTCAAAATGAAAGTATTAAGAATCATCAAGGAACACATAGTCAATTCATAAACATCAGACACATGAACTTATAGATTTTAGGTGAAAATTGATAAAGGGAGAAAACCACCATACCTTTCTCTTCTTAAATATTTCTTTACACGTGTTCATTGGCACCAACCAGTAGGAAGCACCCACTCCCTTGTAAAAAAAATTTTGAACCCACTAGAAGGAAGAATTTACTCCCTTTCATCATTTTGCTAGCACCCACCAATAGGAAGCATCCACTCCCTTGTATTTTATCGTTGACACCTACCAAAAGGAAACACTCACTCTTGTCATTGTTATGCTGGCACCCACTCCCTTCACTATTTCACTGACACCCACCAACAAGAAGCACCTAGTTCCTCATATTAGTTTGTTGGCATTAACCAGTTGGAGGCACCAACCCCAAAAATCAATGTGGACCTCTCTTTGATCTATTTTCAAATTGGATCCAATACCTTTAGCAAAATCAACATAAATCTCTTTAGCAAAAAAAATTATGTTCAACAACAAACTCACTCTGTTATTAGCAACAAATCAATAGTAGAAATAATATTCTTAATCCATGTACACATCCCAACAACATCTATCATACTGAGCAAAAAAATCATTAGTAACATAGCAGTTAGTTCAAAAAATCACTTTTCCATACCACTTCTTTCACCATTAATTCATCATCACCTCATTGATTATGTTTTTAGTATTCATACACTTTTGCATCAGCAACACCTAGGAAAATTAAGAGATCAAAAAGAAAATATAGTCTTCAAAAAATAACATAAACTCTCACAACAATGATTAACCCAATACTAGTCACTATCATCAGTAGCATAGGCATCATACATTAGTAGCAACCTCATCACCACTAGTTCAACAGACATTTCAGTAAGTAAAGGCTTCACAAACAATCATCAACATACTAACACAAACCCTAACTCAATACTATGGCGCATCATCACTCTTATGCACACATCCTTGCAACATAATTTTTGAACAATAGAATCCTCAACATATTCTATAACATCAATATGCAACAACAACCCAGTCCCTGAATGTTAATTAGTATATCTACAAACAATGTCATCAAGATCAAACTCATCCATTTAAATAATACAACGAAAACCATAAATCTAAATTCTTCTCAACCCAATACTAACACTTATAGTCATCCAAGTAAAAAAAATTAGCATCTTCAACAACAATCCTCTGGCAACATGTTGTACACCATTGTGAATTCAATATCTCTTAAACAATCCCCTGTAACCAAATCAGTCGGAAACAACTTTACACATCATCAAGCTCATTAGAAACTTCAAGATTGAGTAACAATTTTTTCTTAACTATTATATAATTAACTAATAAAAAACCAATAATTACTCATGTCATATAATGGTCAACTTATGTTTTCTTATCTGATCCTAGGAGTCAAACGACTCCTTTTCATAAGCATAAAAATAGCAATTTTCACGCCCAAACATCTTGTACCCCTTATTGTATTGTTAACCAAAGAACAAATATTTAAGCAACAAAACATATTATCTCTATACACAATGATCAATATTAATGTTGGCTTGTACATACCAAAAAAGTAGATATGGAAAAACAATTTTTCACCAACATCTCCATTAGCAAAAATTGTATTAGCAAGACAAACCTTGAACAAAACCTCTAGCAGCACTATGAACTCCTTCAATGTACAAAATAACTTCAACAATAATATTGTCAAAACAAACTTACTCCATACATAATGTATGCAGTAGCATCTTGCAGTATAAATCATTCTAACCTCTTGAACTTAGCTCATATAGTCCTATCACAAAACAATGATTAAACCAATTCCTTTGTAAAAAATTAAATGCATACAAGATTGTAGCACAAAAGGTTTGGGATATGCTCGCTCAAAGATCAACAAATTCCATCTAAAAGCTTCAACCCTATGAAAATAAGAAAATTGTGACCTAAATAAATCCTTGTCAGTGGATAATCAGATGGAATCTTCAAGAAAGAAAATCAGGTATTTTCTTGACAATCTTTGGCCCTACATAAAATTGTTTCAACATCACTCATCAACCTTGCAAGCAAATAAATAGATCCCAAACATGATTATGAAAAATGTGATCATGGTTAAAATGATTTTTCCATACTTCTTCTATCTACAGTTGTTACCATACAACTGATATAATAAAAAATTAATTACCATCACCTTGAAGAATTCATTAGGTAAAATTTTCTTCTAAGCGGGAACAATAAGGTTTTCAATGGTCACACAGGCTAAAACCTACTTGGACAACAACTTTACTTTAGTTCATGCAGAGTGTCCATACATATTATTATGGCTTCCAATCATACTCATCAAGGTAAATTATAACTATTTCTAATCACACTCATTGAACCATAACATAATATTAATACAAATTACTATTACTGCCATTCACACTCATCAAATCTTAGTATTCATACCAATTATAATTGCTACCAATCACACTCATTCAACCAAAGCACAGTATTCATACAAATTACTACTTTTCCAATCACACTCATCAAGGTAGAGTATTCATATAAATTATAATTACTACCAATCATACTCATCAAGGTAGAGTATTCATATAAATTATAATTGCTACCAATCATACTCATCAAACCATAATTTATCTCACACCAAAACATAAAAATGGATTGCAAATTAAAACATAACTCTAGAACTCAAATCTTACATATTCTTCCATAGGTTCCATTTGAAAAAAAAAAAAAAAACAAACAAACAAAAACAAAACAAAACAACATAAACATATTACTTACATATTCTTCCATGCATACTTGATCATAGCGACCATACTATTAAATCGACAATCAATTACATGCCCTCGTCGTCAGAGAAATGCTCTTCGTGCCAGAATAAATAAAAAAAACTACAACACAACTCACACTAGAAAAGGGCCCCACACCGAATCATTCCCTTATGCATCAAATTTGAGGCACCAATAGCAAAATTTTCTCATCACACCTCTAATTTACAAAGGGTCACTTTATCTTTCCAAATCATAGAATGAATCGCAACCTCTACCAGAACCAAAAAAAGCCATAACATAGATTGAACCACATACTTTTGATCACGAACAACACTTAAATCGCTCTGATGGTTACCCATTTCATGCTAGATGCAACATTTTATACCCATCAATCAGTGACCAATTCAAGTCGTCCAATTTAAATACCATGGGAATTACCAAGGTAGACTTCGATGGTATTTGAGCCGACCTTAAATTGAAGAGCCAACGAGAGGAGAGATACCATGGTTTTTATGTAGGGATGGTTGTTTTCAAGGTCTGGAAACTCCCGCGCAGTTATATAACAAGTATAAAACATAATTTACTCAAGGTGTACAATATAAGATACCATAATTTTCATAGACTTGAAGGGATAGGCCAACACAGATGTTGTTATTAATAAAATTCTTCGAACTTGCATCATCAACACTCATCTTTGGTTTTTTTCCCCACATCAACTACTATCTAACAACTAGGCATCCTAGAATATCAACCAAGCCATCGAATCATGCTACTATTGTTCACATCAATGGCAAAAACCTTTCTAGATGCATAGTTCTACATGTATTCAATTTTTTCATGAATCACAATTCATGTTTTATTAGGTTTAATTAATGTAGTAATTTTTGCTTCATCCTTTGTCATGCAAAAAAAAATAGTAATTCTTTATTTTTATTTTTTTTTTATGGAAATTTTTGAATCACTAAAAATAGAAATTCCAATCCAGAGTTATGCGAGTTGTAATTTTTTTACCTTTCAAACCCTAATTTGGAGATTATTTGGCTTATTTAAATTTTTCATAATATATCTACAAAATTTGAGTGCTTTCCAATCTAAACTTTTGGCCCATAATACAATAATATGTCTTCTTAAACTCCTAAAACTTTCACCATTTACAACTTCACAAAAAAAAAAAGTTATAGTAAAAATAACCAAATGACTCATTTGAGAATAATTTTAGGACTGCCACCATAAATCCATACTTCAAATTTACCAATCCCCAAGAGGGATCAAATCTCTTGAGATGCAAACCTCTTTTTGAGTGTAGAACTTGAGGAAGTGTTTGCGCATCAAGAGATTTGATTCCTTTCAATGCTTGGGAGATCTGAGCTAAGATAGGTTGGTCCTTAATAATATTATTTATATTTATATAAATTTCACATCTCTATATATAATAATATTCTTTTTTTCAATTTTATTAAAACCATGTGTGTGTGCACTTGCCATTTTTTTGGGCATATTTTATAATATATTTTTTTATGTGATATGCATAACTATATATATATATATATATATATATATGAGTGACTCTTGAAATCGGTTATAGTTTCTTTGATGGTTATATATATATATATATATATATAGAGAGAGAGAGAGAGAGAGAGAGATTTTACATATGCATTAATTATATGTTTTGAAATATCATGGTTAAGAATACGAATCACTATATTTAGATTTATTTGAAGCTGCATACTATGATTTTTTATGGAACAATTTGTTTGTAATTTTATTAATAAAATAAAAATTACAATATAATAAATTGAAAAGATTTATTATTTTTATTGCATTTTAATTGAGCCACAATTATTATTTTATTATTATTATTATTATTATTTGATTGCTTGCTTCATCTAATACACCACTACAACCTCTCCTCATATTTAGCTATAAAGAGTCTGTTGGTGCAATTAAAAAACCTTAACTTTCAAAAAATATATATCTCATTAAATACAATTATGAATTTTTTTCAAAATGTAAATCACTATGTATCCTCAAGATTGTGAAAAAATTAGAGTCTCAAACTTCACCAAAGAAATATATAACGAATATTTCAAGATGACTAGTTTAAAACTAATTTCAAAATTAGTTACAAACTCTAGATTCCATAGACTATCTCTGAAATTATAATTAACCATAACCTAAAAAATTTACCACATGCACCCTAATATTTCTCCTCTCTCCTCAAATGTTAAAACTTCCCAAAAAAAATATTTAGTGAAAATTCCAAGATGTCTTGGTTGAATGAGAGAAATCCTAGGATCATATGTTTTTTATACCAAATGTAATAAACCAACTCCACCAATAAAAAAACTCCATGCCTAACAATGATAAAAGGTCAATTAATTACAGTCCTCTTAGAGAGGAAACCTGCTTTACATTCAATCCAATGCCCAAGATATGGTCTCTATACAAATGAATCTCCCGTATTATAAAATGGAGATAAAGCGAGCATGATGTTATCTACTACTAAGGAAACCTCACCCTAACTAATAAACTAGTAATGAATGAATTTTAAGGCCTTAACATAGGGATAATAAGGGCCTTAACAAAAAGTACAAAAATTCCCACGAGGAGAGGGTTCCAATAGAATCCAAAATAGCTAGAATATTTGAATCAAATAATTATAACTATTTATGATTAGGAAAAACTTGAATTGAAGGAATTGGAGTCTTTCAATAAGAAGTTTCTTGATTGGGAGCATTCAAGAAGGAAGATGAGAAGTAGAGAAATTTAGGATGATGAAAATGCAAATAAAATTAAAAACTATGCAAATTATAATGCATATCAATACTATTTAGGAGATGGAAAAAGAGGATGGAAGAAATGTAAGGAGTTTCCAAAATATTATTGAGTTAGGAGTATGTCATTTTTAAATATTGTACCAATACCCTTCAAGGGAAAATATAGCTAATGTCATTTTACTATCCTCTTTCTTCAAAGGTTTATTGAACATGAAACTAATCAAGAGCTTAGATTGCAGATGTCAAAATAGGAACCAAAAATAGTCGTGGAATATTTTCAAAAGAACAAAATCTAAGGTTTAGATAGATGGGTAGCTCAATTCTAAAAGCAGTTTAATGATTTTTTTTATGAATATCTTCTAAAAGTCATTAAATAATCTAGGACATCTAGTAAGGTACTCATATTTTTTATTTATACATTTATTTCTCTTATCCCAAAGAAGGATTCTCCAACTCCTTTTAAATAATTCAATCCAATATCATTATGTAACTCCATGTACAAGCAAATATAAAAGAAAAGAGTGAAGGTTTTCTTCTTAGATTCTATATCCTACAAAAATTTTGGGTTTTTTTTAAGTGAAAGAAGATACAAGATGTAGTAGGAGGGCCCTAGGAAGGGATACACACATTTTAGAAAATTCTAGCAATGGAACCAAGCTTGTTTTTTTAAGGAATTTTATATGGTGAGTTGGTTGTGTCTAAGATTAACTATCATTCACATTGGAGTATGTTTTCCTATGATTATTTGGATTTTTGGATAGTCTCTCATCAATTTATTGCTCAATGTTTATCAATAATTCTACCCTAAATTCTTCAATCCATCTAGATGCCTTAGGAATGGATGCAATTTATTTCCACTCATTTTTGTAGCATAAGGACTTGGGAAGGGTGATTTCCAAGAGAAGTGGAGTTATGAAGAGCATTGAGATGGGAAAACATTTTTCTTAACTTCTGTGTTTTTTGTCGATGACATTTTATTGTTTGGGAATACTTCTCCGAGGAGGATGGGAAATACAATGGGATTTTAAACCTCTAATACAAAGTTATGTATGGAATTCAGTTTATAAAGGTCATAAATTTTATTTTAATATAATCTCTATGGAGAATGAGACAATGTTGACATTATCCTTATTTTTTACGATGGCCTTAAATATTTATAGTTTTTAAGAAGCCCAATGATTATGGGTTTAGGGATTGGATTTGGCTTTGGAGCAATAAATGGTTTTATTTAAGAGGCATATTTACATTGGTGAAATCAATTCTTGTAGTTATTTACTTTGTCTTTATGACCTACATCTCAAATAATGATTGGAAAATTTGAGGAAGAAGTGATTTCACCTTTTATTGATATTTAAAAAACAAAAAGATGACATTCAATTGATAAAATAGAAGACAATATAAAAAATGAAAGATATAAGGGGATAAGGAATAACAAACATACATTTATTTAGAACATCCCCATTGCAACTAACAACTTGTAGAGATTCATCTTTTACTATTGCCTGACACTAGGCAGTATCTCAAATTTACTTAAACCCCATTTCATGTGGATGGCACTTGTCTTGGTTTTAGCGCCATTTCAATATTAGTTGGTGTGGAGAATAGGAAATGGGGAAATGATAGGATATCTACAAACCTTGAATTGGTGATATTCAAAAATACATATTTCTATAAGTACTGATTAACTCTCTTCATGCGAGGTATTTATTTATATGATATATATCCTTTAATAACCACATTATAGAATAAAGGATTCAAAATTACTGATAGGCTAGGTTCTCTTGCACATGAAGCTAAAAAGTGGAAATCATCTAGTCATAGTCTCATGGAGGGAGAACTGAAGAATGCATTCTAGTATGGTCATGAAATCTTACATTTGGAAAATATACAACTTGATTAGGGTATAATGTTATATTTGCAAATGTGGAGCGGAGGGAAATCTATAGTGGTAGAAAACCCTCTATATGATAAAGGAACCTCTAAATATTATGATGTTTTTGTGCCTAACACATGTAAACAAGGTCCTAACAAGGGAATTTCTCCAAATGATATATGAACAAAATAAATTGCACTAATATGTGAAAACAAAGTGGCAAAGAATATTATGGAATAGTATAAAGTCATCATTTCAAGGTAAGGTAATGCAAGACCATATGACCTTCCTTATGTGTTTTCATGGGCCTTTTGGCTAGAAAGGAATGCATTTCTCTTTCAATATAGGTAATTCCATATTTTTAGGTTTCTTAGTAGGTATTATTCACTTATGAGGGTAGATGATATGCAAGGAACACTAAACTAGCATGACAATAAAGTGAGCTAGAAACTGATAAATTGGTGCAAGTGGAACTAATTTTCTATCTAATGCAAATAAAGTGAGCTAAAAGGAAAGATTGGGTGACAACTCAAACCAATAGGTGAAGTAGGATCCCCCCACATCATTTATTAGTTTAGCAGGGGGGAAATATCATATAATTCAAATTTATGGTGAGTCACTTGAAGTTGATTATTGATTAGATGAATGTAGAAAACATATTATATTTCTTATGTGTTGGAAAATTCCTTGTCCAAAGATTTGTCGATAGAAAAATATGAGGAGGAAAGGAGGGGAGTTGGTGCTAGCAATGTCTCAATCTCTATATGAGTAACTTCATATAAAGATGAGGACTTATGGATGAAATTTTGATGCTTCTAAACATTTTATGGATACTCATGATGTTTTGATAACATTTAGGAAGTTTTTGAATATAATAGTTGTTATGATTTTTTTAACATGCTAATTTATTTAAATAGGATTGTAAGTCTTTAAACTATAGTTTTTTTTTTGGTGGGATGTTAATTCTGGTGAGATATTTCAATATCAAATATATTTTAGTAATTTAATATAATTTCACACAATTTGCAAAATTCTTGTTCATGAATTTTTAACTTTCTTATTAAATAGGTTTAGTGAGAGATTAAGAAGGGTTTATTATGGTTGACTATTATTTAATTAGAAGGTGGTACATGGATATGCACCATCTAAATGTGTTTGTAATGATTTTTTTTTAACCCATAAGGTTGAAATCATCTTTAACCCAATTTTCCTTAATGTGGCTTCATCTTTTCGTCATTCCTATGAATTTGTCTCATTTCTTCTTCCTCCTTTTGTGTTATTGTTATTGTATCTTCTTCACTTGACCCCAAGTATCCCTAGTTCACTAATTTTTTGTCATTCCAATCATGAGGTTGTCTTCTTTCTTCTTCCTTCTTTTGTATTTTTCTTTTATCTTCTTTACTTTCTTTGACTAGATTCCCTAGTATCACTACATACTTTCTCATTCTTATGAGTTTGTCTTCTTTCTTCTTCCTCATTTTGTGTCCTTGTTATGTTATCTTTTTCACTTTAATTTTTCTTATTTTGTCTTCCATAATTCATTTGACTTCTTCAATGAAGTTATCTATAAATAATGTTTCCATAGAGAGGTGCACAATTAATACAATACATTTACAATTGTCCATGATCTCCCAATTACGATTTTTTGGGGACATCATCAAATTTACATTATTTTTCATTTTTTTCATATAAAAAGTGCCAATATTTTTTTAAACAACCCCAACATAATTCTTCATTAAAATAAAAAAATTCCATCCAAAAAATCATTTAGCTTCCCCTTTCTATTATTACTTAATAATGCTACTTTTTCCTCTATTATAATAAAAAAAACATTTTTACATATAAATTAAAAAATCATTTTTACATATAAATTAAAGGATTAGTAGTAAAAAAAATAACATATCTCCTCAAGTTCGTTCACTCATGAAAATTGTTACATTTAGATTATTAGAAATGATATAATTATATGAAATTTATAAAAGTATGTTACTATCTTTTATGTATAATCTACATTTACGGAGTTTAGAAAGCCATAGGTTCTATAATGTAAAGATGAAATATATTTTAGGAATATCACAATCATTTCTTGTTATTTTTGAAATAACATATTGACTAGAAAAAAATTAAATGAAATTCCTATGTATAATTAAATACATGGTCAAAATAAATTATCAATATAAACAAATAAAATTTATAAGCTAAAAAGAAAATTGAATAAAAAATTATTGAAACTAAAATAATATTTTAGATACATGTGACAATCCCACATAAGAGTAACTTAAGATTTGTATATTTAAAATATCTCCAATCTAGCCCACAAATAAGTAAATAAATAAATTTTATTACTGGTTAGAATGACTAAATTGAATGACATGTCTACTAATTAAAATTAAAATTATAAGATAGCAATATAAAAATTAATATTAAACTCTAAAATACATAAATACCACTTCAACAATAAAATAAAATAGTATAAATACCCTTTAACAATAGGATAATACCCGTACAATCATATAAATATAATAATTAAAAAAACTATCAATTAATAAACACATTCCCCAAATTAAGTCATAGAAATAGTGATGGGAAGCAAAGAGAGTTTATAAGAAACAACAACATAGGTAAGTAACTAGGAAGACATAAAAATGAATAAACATGGACCATCATTCTAGAGGCTTCTCTTCTGTGATGGAATAAGTGAAAGACCATCTTTTGAATGTTCCATCTACAAAATTGTAATATCCACCATGTAAAGCCAAAGTGCCCGTTAAAACTGCGTCTCTCACAAATGGAAACGTCAGTAGATTTGTCAGTGACACATTCACTGCTTCCTGCACATTACATTACACCGCTAATCACTAAATTTTAAGAGACGAACTAAATTACTACTCAATTACTAAATTTTAAAAGGTGTGCTTCACAATCAACATTATGTTCCTTTATCGTTAGTATATTCATGCCTCCCTACACCATAATCTTTTAATCTTACACCATAACCTTAACCTTTTGATATTAGAAACCCTATCTTGTACTATTTAAACATATCGCAAAGATTGACCCTTCACCAAACACTTTTTTTTTTTAAACAAGATTTTGGATTTTATTTCTTTCTTATTTAACATGAAATCACCGTACTAATAATAAAAGCAAATGAAAATAATTTTAGATGAAATTGCAGCATTAATAAAAAATTACATTAATTAATTAAAAAAAAATTAGTTGGAATCACGATGATAGAAAACACATTAATTGATTAATAATATCACCTTTTAACAGACAGAAAGCTAATAGAAAACACAATAAATATCTAATATCTAATATTAATATTACCTTTTCACACGCAGAACACTGTTGGTCAAATGGCAAGTTGCCATGCAATTTGTTAACCTTTGACCTTGCCTCTTTTCCGATCTTTATCCAATTTTCAATGAAAGCCCTGAGAAGAACACAGCGAACACACATTGAACTTTTGGGTTCTACCTTAGCAAAGCAACGCCTTCAAAGACATCAGGGAAAACTATGGAGATATTCTGGCAACTAATTCTTAGGATAATTTATTCAGCCAAGAGTTGGTCGATAAGCTGGGAGTGGTCATTGTAAAACTTCACAGGAAAAGAGCCAAATACAAGAGTCAGATAGAGAAGCAATCTATCCCATAGGCTATTTTAACCTCGTGGACTTTAAAAATTCTTTCTTTCTTTCTTTTTAACAAAAACAACCCAACCCAACCCTAGTGAGTTTAAAATATATAACTCACGTTTGTGTGGTACCGTCATCTGGCATTGACATGAGCGCCTTGATTCCTCCGCAACAGCTGTGGCCCATCACAATTATATGCTCCACCTGATACCCACTCATTGAATTGAATTGAAATGAAATTGAAATGTATCAACTTACAAAAGTTATATAATATTAAAATAGATTCCATTAGGTATAACCGAATAACAATTACCTACCTTGAGATGCAGAACGGCATATTCTACGGCAGCACTCGTCCCTGGATATTCATTCTGCACACAAATAATTGAATTGAAATGAGGACTTATTATATAGATAGATGCGTGGAGAGGGGGAGGGGAGGAGAGGGGAATTAACCTTCTCGCAAGGAGCAACCATGTTGGCAATGTTGCGCACCACGAAGGCCTCCCCCAGATTGAATTTGAGGACATGGGAAGGGCATACTCGCGAATCCGAGCAGGCAAACACCATGAACTGTTGTAATATATATATAAATAGGTCAAACACCATGAACTGTTGTAATATATATATATATATAAATAGGTCAAACACCATGAACTGTTGTAATATATATATATATAAATAGGTCAAACACCATGAACTGCTTTAATTAAATCAAAATGTAATAAGTAAAGTACACGATTTAAGCATAATATCCTAACCTTGGGAGACTGACCCTTGGACAATTTGGAGAACAATTCCGTGTCTTTTCTGCACATATCAATCAGAGATTCAAGTTTCTTAACTGCCACTGCCATAGATTAGATGATCATCGATATACAAAGTATTTTATACTTACAGGTAAACCTCTTTTTTAAAGTGGGAGAATCCATTTTTGAGCTTCTGGGCTACTGGATCCACAACCACCTCATCCACTGCAACCTGCTGTTGTTGTTGCAACTCATCGATGATTTCCTGGATTTTCTTGGCAGCGACAGAATACAGATTGGGAGATTGACTGCTGCCATGCGGACAAAAAGATGAGAAAACCGCGGGATCTAAAATAAGCATCATAGTAATAGTAATTATTAATTACCTCAATAATTTATTGAGACGATCCACGGCTTCATTGTAAAAATTGCTGGTTGAACCCATTGTGTGATCTGCAGTACAGGGAGGGAAATGATCAGAAATTCCTAAATTCATATCATTGTGTGTGTTGTGTTACGCGCTGCCTTCCCAAAATCCTAATTTCATATCATGTGTTGTGTTACCCGTTGTTGCCTGCCCAAAATCCTAAATTCATATCATAATTCATTTGTTGTGTTACCCAAAATCCTAATCCTGAAAAGAAAGAATGAATTTTTAATGTCCACCAGGCTAAAAATAACCTATTGTTAGAGATTATAAATTGAAGACCAAATAGCAACCACCTACTCTACTCTCTGTTGAACGGAACGGAACAAATAGCAACAGCACCTACTCTACTCTGTGTCGAACGGAACGGAACAAATAGCAACAGCACCTACTCTACTCTGTGTTGAACGGAACGGAGAGATAGAGAAGGAAGAGAAATGGTAAAGGCAACAACAAGTTCAAACCCCTTCACTTGAAGGATGGGTGTGTGATGATTTTGAGTGAGGAGGATGGGTGGGTATTTAAATATGCTGAATGCTGAAATTGTGGGATTTTGTGGCTCCCGAATGCAAATTAGAGGTTAATAACTTTAATCCCAAAAAAGTATCCCCATGATCGACGGACGGCCGAGTGTGCTTGACCCTCATCCAATCATTCATAATCCAAGTCTAGTCATTTATTATTATTATTATTATAATATACACAAGTCTAGTAATTTATTATTATTATTATTATAAGGCGTTTATGCTCTTTTCTTTCCCTCTTTTTTGGGTTATATTTATTTTTCCGTGTTTGGCTTTTCCTACACCACCAGGGTCTTATCTTTGAAGCTTTGTTCACAATTCGGTGGCCACGTGGTGGGGCCTACTATTACTTGACCTTATCGTTTCTATTTTGAGGTCCAAAGTAAGGGAAAGATTTTGGGATGGGTTTCTTGTTGTTGGGTGCAAAAATTTATTTAAAATGGGATTCGAGAGTCTGGGTATTTGTAGCGCTTATTTAACGGGGCTGGGGTTTGGTATGTATTCCATTCTTATTTTAAATGTTAAAGATTACATGTTAACATATGGTTTGTATTTTGTTTTATACTTTTTCAATTTCAATTGTTAAAAGAAATTGTATTGATTTATTTGAGTTTAAATTTAAAATATTTTAGATGAATGTTATTTTTTTTTAATTTATTATATATATATATATATAGATTAATTCGGTTTATTTTTATTTTAGGTGGTTGATAAGTGATGTGTTAACTTTATAATAAATAATATATTGTTATAGTAGTTTTTTGAACTGAGATAAAGTACTTTGCAATTTCTTACAAATATATATTTCATAAAAGATTAAAAATAAAAATTATATTTGTTAAAAAAAATTATTAAAATAATTTTATATTTATTTTAAATATTTTGAGAATCTTAACCAAATAAGAGTTGCAAGTTGGGCCAATCTTATATATTATTATTATTATTCAATTTTAAGGTTACTACCAAGCCACACACCAAATTGATGTATAAGACCCTCTTGTTTGTGGGATAAGGTTTTATATATATTTTGTTAATATTTTTTATTAAAATAATTTAATATTCATTTTAAATATTTTGAGAGTCTTAACAAAACAAGAGTTGCAAGTTGGCATGCATGTGGCCAATCATATATATATATATATATATATATATATATATATTATTATCCAATTTTAAGGTCACAACCAAGCCAGACATCAAATTGGTGTATGAGACCCCTTTGTTTTTGGGATAAGGGTTTATATATATATTTTGTTAACATTTTTTTATTAAAATAATTTTATATTCATTTTAAATATTTTGAGATTCACATCAAATTGGTGTATGAGACCGCCTTGTTTGTGGGATAAGGGTTTATATATATTTTGTTAACATTTTTTTATTAAAATAATTTTATATTCATTTCAAATATTTTGAGACTCTTAACAAAACAAGAGTTACAAGTTGGCTTGCATGTGGCCACCTCCGTGCAACGATTTGACTGCTAAGTCTACGAAGGTACTCGAACAACTATTTGACTGCTAATTCTACGAAGGCATACTCGACTATTTCACTGCTAATTCTACGAAGGCATACATACTCTACCCCCCTCTGGTTTTGAACCTGTGACCTCTTAGAAGGAAACACATGCTCTTAACCACTAGGCCCATTCAAGCTATGTGTGTGTGTATATATGACATTGATGGACCCACCCTTATGCTTCAAGCCTTTCATATGATTCAAGTAACCCAATACCGCCTATTTCCATAGAATCATGAAACTCATGGATGAATTTTTTTTACTGTTTTTTTTTTCTTCAGATTGCTTAAACTAAATTTTTTTATTTTTAATTATTATAAGTCATTCAAAGATTTTCCACTTACTAAGAAAGAAGCAAACTATGGAGTTTAGTTCACTCCATTTCTATAGAATCAATTCTATGCTTTTGAAGTAGATGAATACTCATGGAATTGGAATTATGGGTGGAGCAAGAATGCTCCAAGTAAAAAAAATTTGAAAGAAGTACAAATAGTGCATTATTTTTAGCTTGAGAAATTTCCTCACGATGAAAAAGAATTTTTTGAAATTCTCTATAAGCTTAGTTGTCAACAATGAGAGAAAGATTAAAGCTAGATAAATTTCAAACCTAAGAGTAGTTCCATAACCAACAAGAAAAACAAGGGGTAAGGTCCATAGGCTTGAACTCAAATGAGACCAAAGGTGGGCTAGTAGATCATAAACCAACTAGAATTAACCCATTCACAAAACACCCATAATTTTTGAATTGGGACTTTGATCCATTCTCAAAATTCCAACTATCATGAGCATGAAATCCCTTACTAATTTATCAAAATGAAAAGGCCTTATCCATTGAGATAACAAAACATTCCCACCACTAGAAAATAAAAACTTCCTTGTGTTATGAGACAACCACAATGTAAATATTTTTCACTCCTCTTAAAAAATGGCACATCCTACCTCTAACTAGGGTGTGACACTGTAAAAAAAACCATTGTTTCCCATAACTCAGGTGCAAAGACCCCCACTAAGACCACCTCATGGCTAGAGAGAAACACAAGGCCTACACAAAAATCACCACCAAAACCACTAATATGACCACTATCAGATATTGAAAAGGGGCCAACATAAAGACTTACACCAAAACAACCATTGAAAGCACTACAAAGACCTAACAAATCTAGAGCCACAAGGCCTACTAAATGTTGGTGTAGGAAAATCACTTTTCCTACAGATTCATTCCCATGGAGCTACAATTCATTTAGGGCCAAAACATTATGCCCATTTCACCTCGACGAATCAGTTATTCCTTCATTCAACATTGAATCCTCAATGATTCTTTAACATTTTTTTCTCATTTATTCAACCATGTGTATGTAGTTCTACTCATAATCTTGTTTTTCTCTCTATGGCTTGATAATACATTGATTTGGCCATTCTCCCTTTTCCTCACACTTTCTCTTTTTCTATTTCTCGTGGGATTAAAATAGTTAGAATTTAGAAACATCATAGATTTTCTAAATTCTAAAATCACTCCATAAATCACCTATAAATCACTCCACAAATTAGATTCTCTAAATCTAAAAATCACTCAAGCTATCCCAGAATCACTCCATAAATAAATCTCGAATCTCTCATGCTTTCTATGATTATATTTCCTTCTCCATGTCGAAACCCCCCTTGGAGCTTTGTCTCCAAAAAGCTTAGATAATTTGGGAGCGTGATTGCTCCTGCATCAAATGTTGAATATGTAGCGAGTGAAGGTATTTTGGCTTGTCCCTTAGCTAGTAAAGACCATGAATTTGTCTTTTTCTCAGCATGAGTACGAGCTCATGAGATAGAATTTAGTTATGATGAGTTTATTTTCAATTTATTGGAATGATCATCAAGATTGCATGCTTAGATTTGGAGCTTCAGTTACATGGATTATTCTTTAGTTTGACTATAGAACAAAGTGGCGGTTACAATATTAGTTAGTGTTAATTTCTGGTGGCATCAGATGTGCTCTAAGTCTTAAATTTTGCAGGGAGGCTTAGACACATTTATTCCAAAGAACCTAGAAATCGTTTTGTGAAATTACACCCGGATTGTGTTTTATTAAAATAATTAATTATTTTTAATGGGAGCCTAAGTCTAAACATGGGGAATTAAAATAATTAAAGGGTATTAATAATACAGGGTGTGAATCTTCTACAAAAATATGGAGATAAAGTCAATTTAATGTTAGTCGTTGATTAGCGATGTAATCTCGGTCGTTGAATTCTCAACAAGAATATTATAAGGAGTTAATGGCCATTTGGAAAAATAAACCGAGAGAGTCTAGAGATCGAATTTCTCAAGTGAACAGTGCAAAGAAGCTAGAGGATCAATCGAGTTGATTCTTGCAGAGAGGGGTAGAGATAATTTTCCAGTTGGAGTTTTTTTTATCTAGGGAGTGCAAGGAAAAGAGGGAAGAGAGTAGTTCGGAGAGATGGCACAGTGCCACGGAGAGGTTGCGCAGTGGAAGTGTAGAGCTTCAAAGGGAGTCTATATTTCTGTTGGGGAAAAGTCAGGATCCAGTTCCGAAGCTGGGGTGTGAGACCGGGAGGCCAGAGGGTTGAATTTTCTAGCTAGCGGAGATATCATAGGATGTACAGCATAGTCCCAACTACAGTGGCATGGTAATTTCATAGGAGTGACATAGTACTGCGCAGAGACATCGCATAGGCTTATCTCCAGTGAAATTCAATGTCGAATCTTCCAGTGACGGGGTGAGATCATCTCACCAGCTTTTTTTTCAGTTAGATCTCTGTATATGATTTCCAGTCAGGGCATCCAAAGAATTGTACTAAGAAATTATTGCTTAATAATATCAAACCCTCAACTGCTACACCAGTTTTCCCGCATTGGGTTTTTCCAGGGACTTACTCCAAAAATAATAGTGTCGTGTGTGTTATTTTTTTCTTGCTAATATCTTGTCTATGCATTTAATTTCCGCAATTTATTTAAGTGAAGGCTACAGTGTGATGTATTCATTGTTTTCCGTAGATAACTACAATAAAATGTTAAGTAAACGTTAAGAATTAGGTGAATATATCGTAGTTTCTACAACACGGTTCTAGTGTAGGAGTTTTCACATGGTATCAAAGCTTGTATAGTAGTTGTTGGAACGGGGGTTCCTAGCCCTATTTTTGTCCAAGTTTTGTAAAATTTTGGTACTATTTGGTCTAGCAGAGGGGGTTTGGGGTGGGTCAAACCCCCAATGGATTGTAATGGGTCCAAAGGGTATACCAAGGGTCTGCAAACCATGGTTTACAGACCATAAGATAGCGTAGGCCAAGGCGCTATAAATAGGCAAGTAGATCAAGTCTAGAGGTAGGCTAAGATTGACTGATGTTAGTTGTGAACTATTGAGGTCTATTTGGGTTGTAATTAGGTAAGGACTCCGAATGGCTGTGTGCGCGGAGATCCTCAGTCCTGCTGTGTGCGAACCCCACTAGTTGTGTGCGCGGGTTGGGAATTAGGTTTGTAAGTAGATTTTGAAGTTAATGAATGATAAATATGTTTATCACATCTCTATGTTATAGAATGGCTATGCTCTTATTATTACTGTAATTCATTTTTTAATCTGTATGAATGCGAACGTGGATGCGAAAATATGATCAGTAATAATTGCTTATTTATATCTGTGGGTTGTGAGCTTCTCACTCTAGATATATACAGTTAACAGTCCTGTAATAAGATTCCCTCGATGCAAGTCTAATACATTTTAGCAAGGCTGCCTCTATTTAATCACCTTTCTCTTAGGGTTCGGAAACCTAGTTCCAACACCCTCCCATACTACTTCGGGTGAGACCTTGACTTGCGCAAGCAGATCATTGCTGAAAGGGCCAGTAGTATAGGGGTTTTTTGGAAAACCTTAACTCCAAACCTGGGTCAGGACCCCTCAAGCCAACAAATGGTTCCATTGCTGGGACCAGGAGCATTTTGAGCGAAATAGGGTAATGCCACAGGGTCGCTTGTGGCTTGAGAAGCCTGAGCTTGAAGACTGGTTTGAGATACAGATCCAGGAATTTTCCTTAAAAGAGAATCAAAGTATGAGGCTGATTGCCGAAGCATGGAAAAACAAGTATATCTTTACCAAAGTATATGAAATTTTCTTTGTAACCTTTGCACACGAATTACAAGAGTGGTTGGAAAGTTTAGCGGAGTTCCAGACCTATGGAAAGAGCGATCAGATTACACAGTGGACTCCTGAACTAATCCAACAGATGGAAAGGGTTGATAACAAAATCAGGCGAACCGTAGATCACTGGGTGGATAGTGTTTTGGGAGGATTCGTATCTTATTTTGAAGCTGAGAGGAGATTCTTCAAAGGGTTCAGAGGTAAGTTCTTGAAAACGTTTCCATTGTTAATTAAGATACTATTGTGCAAAACAGGCGTGTTGTGTAGTCATACCACATGAATGACCTATGATCAGAACAAAAGTACAACACGAAGCGGTAAATATTACAGGGTTAACCAAGAATGGGACCAATCGGTATATAGTCCCCTAAGAGAGCCGCCTATGCATGAAGGAACTAGTCCACCGGTCACCCCGCAGTTAAATCCACAAAATGGTAGGAACTCTCCTACCCCAGCACCACCACCACCAGAAGATGACATGGCCACACACATGAAGATACCTACCTTTAAGGGTGTACATGGAACGATTTTGGTTTGTGGCAGAATCGGTATGGACTGCACAGAATTTTTCTAGTGATGCTGTAAAAAGGGTGCAACTATCCCTAGCCTTTGAAGGAAGAGCCTTGGATTGGTCTATGGGGTACATCGGCTATCACGTGGATCCGTCAATACAGGAAATTAAGGATGCCTTAAAACAACAGTTTCGAAAGCCAAATTCTTACTCTCAACTGGTGATTGACTTGAAATATTTCTGCCAACGACCTAAAAAATCGGTCTAGGAGGCTGATCAGAAGCTAAATAAAGTTACCAGGGATGGGGATTTTAAGTACGAAGATAGACAACACAAATAATGGTTCATTTCCATGCTATTACCACACCTGCATGGGCCTATGGGCTAGCAGACGATTGATACACAGGAAAAGGCCCTTGAAATTGCCATGAAGCTAGAAGTTGCACCAAGGGACGATGCCCAGTTCGGGGTGAAGCAGATCCAAGGCTACTTGGAGGCAATGCACCTGGAAATCCAGAATATACGAAACTAATGGGGAAAAGAAGCTAGTAAATACATTTGGTGCATATGGTGCAGGGTATCGGGTCACACAAGGATCAATGCCCTCTTCTGCTAGACTACATGCAGGTTGGGGGACCCAATCGTTACGTCCTAAAGAGGGTGCGGGATCAAGTAGCCCCATGTTGTGGTGTGCAGACTGTCGAATGGTTGGATTGCATGATACAAACCACTTCCCCTTACTCGGTGCCTATGTCCCATAAATAAAGCAATAGTGGTGTAGATTATTTTCATCTGTAGGACATGATGAACACAATTGCCAAACATATGATTTCATGGTCAATAGAGGAAACCTGTATAGGATACAGGCTAACCCTTCTACACAGCTATCTCCCTCTAGATGAGGAGGTTCCCCCACACGGGGCCGAGGGGGGGGAAGAGGTGGAAGCACAGGATGGGGAAGAGGACAAGTGATCTGTTATAACTATGGAGAGGTGGGACACTTCGCAAGGGACTATCCGAACCCTGCATGACAATCTTGCTGATATTGCAGAAAATTGGATCATGTAATCAAAGATTGCCTTGTCCTGATAGCGAAGATGCAGGAAAAAAACAAATGCCGACGCAAAACGTGCAAAGGGTTAAGGCAGAACCATGCGATGAGGGGCCTAGTATTAACATAATTACGCGCAGTGGCATGGCCATAGGAGGGGCTGAAGAAAAAGCCATGACCGAACCACTTATCAAAAAAGCTGCTGACAAAATGAAAGCCTGGACTTACAACAAGAAAAAGAAGCCTTCCTTGAAGCTGGAAAAGAATTTACCAAAAAATAGGTGCCTACCCCTAGGACCCTAAAAGACCTAAAAGCAGACGAAGACATAAAGCCATTCCTACAAGCATGTATGAAGTTACTACACAACCAAAAGGTAATTGAGAACCTCCAAGCATTGATCGATAGTTGTGCATAAAATATTTCCCTACCCACAAAAGTAAGAGATGTTAACAAACTTTATAAGCATAAGAAGAGGACTGGTCGGGAAATGTGGTTGATTGCACAGATCAAAGATTATGAAATGGATCAGGTTATCCTTGATCTAGGATCCGATGCGAATATCCTACCTAAACAGACTTGGTAGAGGATGGGAGAACCCAAGATGGAATGATCTACTATACAGCTCCGCATGGCGAACCAGCAGAAGATCATACCACTCGGACGACTATCAGAGGTTATGGTAAACATCGCGGGATTTAAGGTGTACGCAGACTTTGGGGTGATTCAAATTGTAGATGATGTGGACCCTTACCCTACGCTCTTGGGGCTGGATTGGGATATCGACATGGGGGTATTATGAATTTAAAACAATGAACCATGGTTTTTGAAAATGAGGGTACGCGAGTAATAGTCCCTCTAGATCTGGTCGAGGGCGAACGTTATACAAAATCAGTGCGCGAAGGGGATGATGTTGACCAGATATACCAGTTAACTTCCCGAAATGAGGATTGGATCAAACCTACTGCGGATGGTGTGATTTGTTGGGAAAAGAACAACGAATGTCTCTCTAACTCAGACGGGGAGATAGAAAATTGGCAGAACCGGTTGCATGATGTATCTGCGCTATGATGCCTAAAAATCACAAAGAGCTTCCACTGCATCTCCTCACAGGTAAGAGATTTGCCCTATTTTGATGATTATGGTAGTGTTAAGGAATTTCTTACAACATTCAAAGTAGAAGTCCCAAGGGAACGAAGGATGTGGGTGCTTAAATTGGCTACGTGCGACCCTACATGGTGGTGGGAAACTCACAAGCAGACTTTCCAAGATTGGGAGGAATGTCGCAGAATGTTGATCCTAATATTAGAACCTATGGCCAACCTACCCATGGAGATTTTCCTCAACCGCAGGGATCTGTGCTAGCACTTGTCAGAATGGATGGAAACATCATACGAAAGGCCACTAGAATGTAGAGCTGCACCAATGCACTCACCACTGGGATACCATGAGGGAATATTTTTTGGGGATGTTCGGCTTGATAGGCGAGACTAAGAAGTTGGACGAAGCCCTGCAGGACATAAATGCTCTAGTGTTTGATGACTCACGCCCTCGCATAGAATGTGGGAAACTCGCTTGGGATGCGCAGATGTAGGATATTTCCAACTGTCAGAATCTCTCAGTGGAAGAGTGTGATGAGGACCCGTGAAATATCCCAGAGTCTGAGGGTGAACGCGTCATTGCTAGACCCCCATTACAAGCAGTAGATGTCACCAAGCCTCTCAAATTAAAGGAAGTTAACATTGGAATGACAATGAAACTCAATATGGCTCGAATTGGGGACTACTGGGATGATGATACTATTGGAAAAATTGCAGAACCACTCATTGAATATTAGGATATGTTTCCCACAAAATTTTCAGAGCTCAAAGGTATTGTCAGGGACCTGGGTGTCATGTGGATCACCTTAAAACCTGATGCGTGCCCTATCAAAAAAATACCTTACTGATTGAACCCAAAATATAAGCAGAAATTCAGAGACGAGATTGATAAAATGATTATCGTCGGCATCATCGAAACAGTTGAACAATCTGATTGGGTAAGCCCTATGGTGGTCCAAGAAAAGAAGATGAAAGGGGAAATATGAATCTACGTAGACTTACGTAAGTTGAATGATGCCTGTGTGCATGATCCCTTCCCTACAACTTTCTCCGATGAAATTCTTGACAATGTAGGCGGTTAGGAAGCCTACTCATTCACCGACAAGTTCTTAGGCTACCATTGATCAGGAGATCATTTCCAAGTTATGCAAATTGCTCAAAAATGAAAGTGTTCAAAATCACATGCAATCTTAACGACTGGAAAGGTCTCGTCACTGTGAATATGGTGCCATGAACGGTTCTCAAAACTGAGGTCATATGAAAAAGTTATTGAAGTTTGCAGTCTCCAGTAAACTCCATTTTTCAGTTGACCAAGTTTGACTTTTAAACTTTGGAAAAATAAAAAAAGAATATTCCAAAGAATATTTCGAGAATATTCCTTGGAATATTTCCTAGAATATTCCAAAAAATATTCCATTCGGACTATCTCAGACCTGCTGGACTCAATGGAGTAGCTTTCAGAGCCATCAGAGAGCTTCTAACCAAGTTTTTGCTTCAATGAAGTTCACCATGAGGCCAAATTAGTTTGAGGCCTAGCCAAGGGAGCTAGAGTCATTTTCCAGAGTTCCAATAGTCTAAATTGGATAATTCAAATGTTTTGAATCTAATGAGATGGTTTTCAGAGCCTATGGAGAACATTTGAAGGCCGAAAAGCTTCAATAAAGCTCCAGGGGCCATTAATGCCAACTTTTGCCAGCGGCAGTGCAGGGCTTAGCCAGAGCTGTTTGAGAGCATATGCAGTGAAGCAATGGCCATTATTGACTAAAAAAATTATTTTGAATCTAATGATAGAGGTTTCAGCAAGTGTTGAAGAATTTTGGAGGTCGAACACTCAGCAGAGAAGTTTTCATTGACCCTAGTGCCAGGGGGTGCCGATAGGTGATTGAGGCGAAACCGGAGCAACCAGAAGCCATTTTTAATGAATGAAAAGTCTAGATTGACTATTTAAGACATTTGGAACCAATGTAAGTTGTTTCATAACATTTTGAGAACTTATAAAGCTCGATAAGATGATGTGAAGTTTTGGGCAGCCCTCGGCAAACCGTGGAGGATAGCCTATTTTGGGAATGTTGTGCACGATTTGAGAAATTTAATAGTTGATATTTGGTGCCTGATATGTTTTGGATACATAAAGAGTGGTTTCAGTGACAGTAAATAGAATTTTGAGGGAGTTTGTGCCATTTAGAATCTTAGAGTAGCTTAGTGCACCGACAAAACGAATCATGTCAATAAGAGCCTAAAGATGTTTACAAAGTTTGGACAGCCATTAGAGGGATTTAAATGGAATTTTAAGTTCTTTGGATCATTCTTGTATTCATTGGAGTTAAGTTTTTACTTTGTAAAAAAAATTACCATAATCCCAAAGAGCCGAGTCAAGATGACAAAGCTCAAAGGAGACGTAGCCCATGAGATCTCGGGTGAACTCCTAGATTAAGTTTGTTGTTGTGTTTGAATTATTATTTTCTGCATTGTGTTGCTGTCATACATGTTAAATTTCAGCAAGAACAAATGAAATTAAGACACATAAACAGTAAAAATTCATACACCACTTTCAAGTAAATAAATCCTCAAAATTGTCAAGTACAAGCTAGATCATTTTAATTAAAACTGAGTGGTAGGTTCTTGAAATACATACAAGTTATCTAAACCATTTTCAAATCAGGTTGGTATTGGAGCATAGTTTCTTGCTTGACAGAGCACTTGGTTGCTTGATTGTATAGCTTGAAAGGTGTTAAACAGTGTAAAATATTCACTGTTTACTGTTTGCAAACTTATTTTTGTTTGAGTTTGCTTGACATTTTGGGATAGCTATTGATTAGCTAAGTCTTGGAGAGAACAAAAAGGAAGAAAGAGTTGAAGGCATCTTCCTTACCCCAAGGGACCTCAAGGTCACTTTTTGAACAAGCCCTCTTGATGATTGTTTGTTAAGAACCTCTTGGAGTTTGTTTGTTGTTTGGCTGATTGAATAAGAGTTTGTATTTACAGCCATTTGGTTAAAAGAGCTTTGTCGGGTTTTGAAAGCTTTGAGAACTTTGTTGAAGTTCCTTTTTTTCATTGAAAACATAATGAAAAATTTTACAAGTGAAGTTTCCTTCTTCACAAGATTCTTCGATGATGATATGAAGCGTGAATTTATTATATTGAAGGACATGGTGCAAATTTTGTTTAAGGATAAAAGAGAAAGCATTGAACTTCATGAAAATTTGTTTTCCATGAAGGAAGAGAAGGAATAAATTATTCAAATATTGCATGATATGGAGAGACAGCTCCATCAAGCCCAAGAGGCTTTGACCAAGAAAATGCATGAGGAAAAGTTAATCCATTCTAATTTTTCTTCAGTTTCCTCATTAGAAAGATGTGTTGGTTCTTTCGAAAAACATACGAGAGGTATAGGGTACAAATTAATGATTAAAATGGGCTATGAAGGCAAAGGATTAGGCAAGCATGCACAAGGCATGGTTGATCCCATTTTGGTTGAGGAACGACCCAAGAAACTTGGTCTTGGTTATGTGCAATTTAATGGCGAAGACTCCAAAGCCATGAAGGCATGTGAGGCTATTTCAAAGAGAACCTTTATTCCAAGTTCTAAGATGGAAATATGTAAAATTTGTTTCAAAGATGATTTCCATTGCTTTAAGCCTTTTTTGTAGCAAGAAGATGGTAGACATGCAGCTTATGGAGAGCATGCAAGTTCATACAATTTTCAAGACACGAACGATGATGTTAGTTTGCAAATGAAAGTTGTAGCCTCTACTAGTTCATCTTGTAAAGAAGGAAAAAAGAATGAACATTCAAAGCAGTAGAAGAGGTATAAATCTTCTCATGATCAATTTGATTGTGTTTCTGCAAAGCATGATAGTTTTGCATGCTTAAATGGAAGAAATACTTGTTGTACATATTGTGGTCGATTTAACCATGATGTTTCGAAATACTGGATGAGGAAGAAAGCATACAAAAAGCAGATGAGGCAAAGGAAACTTTCAAAGAAGGTGCATAATATTTTCACATATTGCCAAAAGAGGGGACATGTTGTCTCCCATTGTTGGAATTTTCATCGAACTAGTCGTCCACAGCACATGCAGCAAGAGGACAGAAAGATTGGCACAAGTGGAACCAAGGATTCCATTATTGATGTGAAAATGGAAGTTTCACATGAGGAAGAGTTGCAACATCAAAATTCGCCATGGAAGTGGCTTGGTAAGAAGTGGATAGACTATTTAGTACAGTAAGATGTACTCATTTTGTACATATGAAAATTCAGTTGTATGCATCTATTTTATGCTGTAATTTCTCGTTTGTTTGAGCCACCTTGGATCATTGATAAAGGCAACAATGTTCCGATTCCTTCTACAAATTTCTCGCCTGAAATTTTTTGAGTGAGTACAAGAAAGACAGTTGTAGACAAGAGGACAAGCGCATCGAGGAAGGGAAGTGAATTGCTTTCTAGTTGTGGTTCAAAGTCACTAGCCATGCAAGGCAAGTGTTTGGAGGCTGAAGGGAAGAGGGTGTAGTATTATTATTCATTGTACTGATCAGTTTCAGTGTTCCAGAGAGCTTTTGGGGTCCAAAATATTCTCATTTGGGAGGTGTGATCAGGAGATCAATTTCCAAGTTATGCAAATTGCTAAAAAATGAAAGTGTTCAAAATCACTTGTAATCTAAACGACTAGAAAGGTCTCGTCACTGTGATTCTGGTGTCATGAACGGTTCTCAAAACCAAGGTCGTATGCAAAAGTTATTGAGGTTTGAAGTCTCCATTAAACTCCATTTTTTAGTTGACCAAGTTTGACTTTTAAACTTTGGAAAAATTAAAAAAAAAATATTCCAAAGAATATTTCGAGAATATTCCTTGGAATATTTCCTAGAATATTCCCAAAAGTATTCCATTCGGACTATCTTAGACCTGTTGGACTCAATGGAGCAGCTTTCAGAGCCATCAGAGAGCTTTTAAGCAAGTTTTTGCTTCAATGAAGTTCAAGGGGCCACCAGGGGCACCATGAGGCCAAATCAGTTTGAGGCCTAGCCAAGGGAGATAAAGTCCTTTTACAAAGTTCCAATAGTCTAAATTGGATAATTTAGATGTTTTGAATCTAATGAGATGGTTTGAAAAGCTTGTGGAGAATGTCTGAAGGCCAAAAAGCTTCAATAAAGTTTCAGGGGCCATTAGTGCCAGCGTTTGCCAGCAGCAGTGCAGGGCTTAACCAGAGTTGTTTGAGACCATATGCAGTGAACCAGTGGTCATTATTGACTGAAAAAATCATTTTGAATCTAATGATAGAGGTTTTAGCAAGTGTTGAAGACTTTTGGAGGTCAAAAACTCAGCAGAGAATTTTTCATTGACCCTAGTGCCAAGGGGTGCCGATAGGTGATTGAGGTGAAACCGGAGCAGCCAGAGGCCATTTTTGATGAATGAAAAGTCTATATTGATATTTAAGACATTTGGAACCAATGGAAGTGGTTTTAGAAAATTTTGAGAACTTATAGAGCTCGAGAAGCTGATGTGAAGTTTTTGGCAGCCCTCAGCAAACCGTGGAGGATAGCCTATTTTGGGGATGTTGTGCTCGATTTGAGAAATTTATCAGTTGATATTTGGTTCCTAATATGTGTTGGATACATAAAGAGTGGTTTCAGTTACAGTAAACAGAATTTTGAGGGAGTTTGTGCCATTTAGAATCTCAGAGTAGCTTAGTGCACCGACAAGAGGAATCATGTCAACAAGAGCCTAAAGCTGTTTACAAAGTTTGGAAAGCCATTAGAGGGATTTAAATGGTATTTTAAGTCCTTTGGATCATTGCTGTATTCATTAGAGTTAAGTATTTAATTTGTAAAAAAAATTACCATAATCCCAAAGAGCCGAGTCAAGATGACAAGCTTCAAAGTGAGATTGAGTCATGGAGATTTTGAACTCCCAGATTAGCTGATATTGAACATTATTTTCTGCATTGTGTTGCTGTCATACTTGTTAAATTTCAGCAAGAAAAAATGAAATTAAGACACACAAACAATAAAATTTCATACACCACTTTCAAGTAAATAAATCTACAAAATTGTCAAGCACAAGCTAGATCATTTTAATTAAAACTGAGTGGTAGGTTCTTGAAATACATACAAGATGTCTAGAACATTTTCAGATTAGGTTGGTATCGGAGCATAGTTGCTTTCTTGACAGAGAACTTGGTTGCTTGATTGTATAGCTTGAAAGGTGTTAGACAGTGTAAAATATTGACTGTTTACTGTTTGCAAACTGATTGTTGTTTGAGTTTGCTTGAGATTTGGGGATAGCTACTGATTAGCTAAGTCTTGGAGAGAAAAAAAAGGAAGAAAGAGTTGAAGGCATCTTCCTTACACCAAGGGACCTCAAGGTCACTTTTTGAACAAACCCTCTTGACGATTGTTTGTTAAGAAGCTCTTGGAGTTTGTTTGTTGTTTGGCTGCTTGAATAAGAGTTTTTATTTACAACCATTTGGTTAAAAAAGCTTTGTCAGGTTTTGAAAGCTTTGAGAACTTTGTTGAAGTTCCTTTTGTTCATTGACAACATAATGAAAAATTCTACAAGTGAAGTTTCCTCCTTCACAATATTCTTCAATGATGATATGAAGCATGAATTTATTATATTGAAGGACATGGTGAAAATTTTGTTTAAGGATAAAAGAGAAAGCATTGAACTTCGTGAACAGTTGTTTGTCATGAAGGAAGAGAAGGAATAAATTCTTCAAATATTGCATGATATGGAGAGACAGCTCCATCAAGCCCAAGACGCGTTGACCAAGAAAATGCATGAGGAAAAGGTAATCCATTATAATTTGTCTTAAGTTTCCTCATTAGAAAGATGTGTTGGTTCTTTCGAAAAACATACGAGAGGTATAGGGTCCAAATTAATGATTATAATGGGCTACAAAGGCAAAGGATTAGGCAAGCATGCACAAAGCATGGTTGATCCCATTTTGGTTGAGGAATGACCCAAGAATCTTGGTCTTGGTTATGTGCAATTTAATGGCTAAGACTCCAAATCCATGAAGGCATGTGAGACTATTTCAAAGAGAACCTTTATTCCAAGTTCTAAGATGGAAATATGTCAAATTTGTTTCAAATATGATTGCCATTGCTTTATGCCTTTTTTGCAGCAAGAATATGGTAGACATGCAGCTTATGGTGAGCATGCAAGTTCATACAATTTCAAGACACGAATGATGATGTTAGTTTGAAAATTAAAGCTATAGCCTCTACTAGTTCATCTTGTAAAGAAGGCAAAAAGGATGAACATTCAAAGCAGTACAAGAGGTATAAATCTTCTCATGATCAATTTGATTGTGTTTCTGCAAAGCATGATAGTTTTGCATGCTTAAATGGAAGAAAGATTTGTTGTACATATTTTGGTCAATTTAAACATGATGTTTCGAAATGCTGGATGAGGAAGAAAGCATACAAAAAGCAGATGAGACAAAGGAAACTTTCAAAGAAGGTGCATAATATTTTCACATATTTCCAAAAGAGGGGACATGTTGTCTCCCATTGTTGGAATTTGCATCCAACTAGTCGTCCAAAGCACATGCAGCAAGAGGGCAGAAATATTGGCGCAAGTGGAACTAAGGATTCCATTATTGATGTGAAAATGGAAGTTTCACATGAGGAAGAGTTGCAGCAGCAAAAGTCGCCATGGAAGTGGCTTGGTAAGAAGTGGATAGACTTCTTAGTATAGTAAGACGTACTCATTTTGTACATATGAAAATTTCGGTTGTATGCATCTATTTTATGCTGTAATTTCTAATTTGTTTGAGCCACCTTGGATCATTGATAAAGGCAACAATTTTCCAATTCCTTCTACAAATTTCTCGCCAGAAATTTTTTGAGTGAGTACAAGAGAGACAGTTGTAGACAGGAGGACAAGCGCATCGAGGAAGGGAAGTGAATTGCTTTCTAGTTATGGTTCAAAGTCACTAGCCATGCAAGGCAAGTGTTTGGAGGCTGAAGAGAAGAGGGTGCAGTATTATTATTCAATGTACTAATCATTTTCAATATTCCAGAGAGCTTTTGGGGTCCAAAAGCTTCTCATTTGGGAGGTGTGATTAGGAGATCATTTCCAGGTTATGCAAATTGCTCAAAAATGAAAGTGTTCAAAATCACTTGCAATCTGAACGATCGGAAAGGTCTCATCACTGTGATTTTGGAACCATGAATGGCTCTCAAAACCAAGGTCATATGTAAAATTTATTGAGATTTGAAGTCTCCATTAAACTCCATCTTTCAGTTGACCAAGTTTGACTTTTAAACTTTGGAAAAATGTAAAAAATGAATATTCCAAAGAATATTCCAGGAATATTCCTCAAAATATTCAATTCAGACTATCTCAGACCTGCTGGACTCAATGGAGCAGCTTTTAGAGCCATCAGAGAGCTTTGAAGCAAGTTTTTGCTTCAATGAAGTTCAAGGGGCCACCAGGTCCACCATGAGGCCAAATCAGTTTGAGGCCTAGCTAGGGGAGCTAGAGTCCTTTTCCAAAGTTCTAATAGTCTAAATTGGATAATTCAGATTTTTTAAATCTGATGAGATGGTTTGTAGAGCCTGTGGAGAATGTTTGAAGGCTGAAAAGCTTCAGTAAATTTCCAGGGGCCATTAGTGCCAGCTTTTGCCAGCAGCAGGGTATGGCTTAGCCAGAGCTGTTTGAGACCATATGTAGTGAAAAAATGGTCATTATTGACTGAAAACATCATTATGAATCTAATAAAAGAATATTCAACAAGTGTTGAAGACTTCTAGAGTTTGAAAACTCAACAGAGAAGTTTTCATTGACCCTAGTGCCAGGGGGTGTCGATATGTGATTGAGGCGAAACCGTAGCAGCCAGAGACCATTTTTGATGAATGAAAAGTATATCTTGACTATTTCAGACACTTTGGAACCAATGGAAGTGGTTTCAAAAAAAATTTAGAACTTCTAGAGCTCAAGAAGCTGATGTGATGTTTTGGGTAGCCCTGGGCAAACCATGGAGGATAGCCTATTTTGGGGATGTTGTGCTCGATTTGAGAAATTTTTCAGTTGATATTTAGTGTTTGATATGTGTTGGATATAGTAGGAGTGGTTTCAATGATATTAAATATAATTCTGAGGGAGTTTGTGCCATTTAGAAGCTCAGAGTAGTTTAGTGCACCAACAGAAGGAATCGTATCAACAAGAGCCTAAAGATGTTTACAAAGTATGGACAGCCATTAGAGGGATTTACATGGTTTTTTCAGTCCTTTGGATCATTTCTGTATTCATTGGAGTTAATTATTTACTTTTTAAAAAGACTTACCATAATCCCAAAGAGTCGAGTCATGATGACAAAGCTCAAAGGAGATGTAGCCCATGAGATTTCGGGTGAACTCCTAGATTAAGTTTGATGTTGTGTTTGAATGATTATTTGCGGCATTCTGTTGCTATCATACATGTTAAATTTCAGCAAGAAAAAATGAAATTAAGACACATAAACAGTAAAAATTCATACACCAATTTCAAGTAAATAATTCCACAAAATTTTCAAGTACAAGCTAGATCATTTTAATTAAAACTGAGTGGTAGGTTCTTGAAATACATACAAGTTATCTAGACCATTTTCAGATCAACCATTAGATTAGAATCGCACCCGAAGATCATAGAAAAACTACGTTCGCAATTGAATGGGGATCTTTCGAATACACCGTCATGCCCTTTGGGCTCAAGAATTCCCCTACCATCTTCTCATGAGTAGTGGTGGCAGTATTCAAGGAATTCATTCACAAGTTACTGGAGGTTTACTTTGATGATTAGACAGTGTTTGGGTTGGTAAAGAAGCACATATCGAATCTACGCATGATGTTGGATGTCTACAGAAAGCACCAAGTCTCCCTAAACATTAAGAAGTGCATATTATGTGCACCTTTTGGGATCTTGTTAGGGCATGTGGTCTGTCGGAAAGGATTAATGGTTGACCCAGCTAAGGTGGCAGTGATCATCAATTTAATAGTCCCCGCAACTAAGAAGAAGCTACGTTCCATCCTTAGGAAAATTGGCTACTATCAGAAGTTTATCCAAGGATACGCACTAATCATGACACCAATGGAAAAACTGCTAAAGAAGGATGTATATTTTTTCTGGGACAAGGATTTTCATAAGGGTTTTGAGTTGCTCAAGGAAAAGATGGTTTCTTCACCTATCCTCATCTTTCCTGACTAGGTGAAGGTTTTTCATTTCCATGTGGATGCCTCAGGAATTTCCCTGGGCACAGTCCTCATGTAGCCCGGGGAGGGGGACATTGACCACCTGGTTGCATTTGCTAGTAGAAAATTGTCTAGCGCAGAACGTAATTACTCTACTACCGAATGCGAGGGACTAGCCATGGTGTATGCCCTGCAGAAATACCAGAACTATCTACTAGGAGGGCACTTCAAGATGTTCACGAATCATTTGGCTCTAAAGTACCTAGTCAATAAGCCTGTGTTGGGGGGGAATATTTTCCAATTGTTACTACTGTTTCAAGAGTATGATTTTGAGATAATTTTAAATCCTGGGAAACTAAATGCTGGATCAGATCACTTGTCCCGAATTAAGAGTGGCAAAGAGCCAACTAACCTGGAAGAAGGCTTGCCCATTGCTTAGCTATTTTCCATTAAGGTGGTTGACTAGCACTTTGCAGATATTATTCACTTCTTAACTACGAGGAGGGTGCCTACAGACTACTCGATACAACAGAAAAGAGAACTGGTCACCCATGCCGCGGACTTCACCATCATTGCAGGCCAATTATACAAGCTGGGAGTTGACGAGGTGCCGGGAAGGTACATACTAGAGCATGAAGGACCAACCATTTTAGCGGAAGTCCACGGAGGGGTGGTAGGTGGTCACTATGTTGGAAAAGAAACTATGTAGAAGATATTAAGGGATGGGTTGTGGTGGCCCACACTGCATAGTGACTCCCATGCATATTGTAAAGCCTGTGATGCGTGCCAATGGATAGGTAGACCTTTGCACCAAGACGAGATGCCCTTGCAACCAAAAATGACCCTATAGGCATTTGATAAGTGGGCCATTGAATTCGTAGGCCCCATTAACCCCCCCGGTAAGAAGATAGGTGCTCAATATATCATTACGACCACATATTATGTTACTAGGTGGGCCAAAGCTGCAGCTATCAAGGACTTCACTGCGTACACGATGATGCACTTCCTTTTTGAGAATATCTTAACCAATATTGGGTGCCCCAGGATCTTGATGAGTGACAAAGACATGCATTTAATTAATGAAACAATTAAGGCTCTAACTGAGGAATTCCAGATCCACCATGCCAAAAGTACCCCATACCATCCACAGGCCAATGGAACTATAGAGGATTTCAACAAAATCTTAGAACAAGCGCTCACCAAGGTCTGTAATGCACAACGAAGTGATTGGGATGTGCACATCCCCTATTTCCTTGGGCCTACAAAACCACCTGTAAGAAGCTCATGGGAAAAACACCCTTCCACCTGGTCTACGGGAAGGAAGCTGTTATGCCTATGGAATACATTGTTCCTAGCTTGCGCATCTCGACCTTCATGAATATGGCTGATCCGGACATCATAGAGGAGTGCCTGGAATAGTAGATAGCACTAGATGAAGACCGGTTCATTGTCCAATTCCACTAGCAGGTTCAGAAGGCTCGAGAAAAAGAATGGCACGATCGACATATCTGATAGAAGGAATTTTCGGAAAACACATTGGTCTTACTCTATGATAGCCAATTCGTGCAACACCCAGGGAAATTCATACAACACTGGTTAGGTCCGTACGTGGTCAAAGAAATCACCAATGGTGGAGCAGTCAGATTGGCTACCTTGCACGGTGAGTCCCTACTAGGATATGTTAATCGAAGTTGACTAAAACCCTACCAGGACTCCACAATGTCGATAAAATGACTATATGGCCGGAGTAGTTGTACCAGGGACGTTACATGCAGAGAGGATGAGCAGGAATGGCTGCATAGGGATGGTGCACAAGCATGGATGCATAGGGGTGATGCACAGGAGTGGCAGTCTAGGGGGCTGTGAGATAGGCACAGGAGTTGCCTGAAATGGACAAAGCTAGCCGTTGGAATGGAGTGGGCACATGGAAAATCAAGCTCCCCAATTAATGACATGGGTAACTAGAAATTAATGAGGAAATTTACAAGGATCTATTATCGTTTTTGTAATGATGGGAGGCAATTAAGGGTCTGACGACCATTTCTCTCTCACGGACGCTATAAGGTTGGGACTATTGGTTCTATGAGATTCATCTTTTGCTCATATTCGCTACATCTCGGCCCCTCTGGTATAGCCCATTGTTTCTGTCTATCTTTTGGCTGCATGATAGAGCAAGCTCTGCTATCCGATAGTAGCTAGGTTAAGTTCATATTTCAAGCCAGTATGACCGCTACCAACCCAAATGCGCCTTTGCCTAACACAACGTTCAAAGAAATCAAATTTGATGAGGTCCGAGACGTCACCCCAGAAGCATAAGAAATTGGCTCGACCTCGACACCTCAGAAGGGAAAGGGAAAGGAAAAATAGACGAAATGGATTAGTGGGAAGCCTCAGACTTCCCCTTAAATTCAGCGTTCTCCTCGACAGGTGCCTCAGAAGCGTTCGCCCCCCGCACCCCCAAACCTGATGGCACTCACAGCTGAAGGTCTGCAGGCGACCCCGCTAACCTAGTTACCCCCTTAGGTTTAGCCTCACATAACAACAACCCATATGCCCAATGTAGACCTTGTCTGTTCCTATCTTCAGATGCCTCTGGTCCTTGAAGGCGTTCCCTAGTAGGGTGATATGTTCGGACAACTTCCCAACATAAAGTTTGACGACCATGACCTGGAAAACCTAGACGCTTTTCCTTCATTAGATCCGTGATTTTAATTTGAACAAGTGATAAAAAATGGTGTCCCCAATGTCAAGCAAATGCTTTGGGTCACAGGCTTGGCTGGGGCTGCTATCCTGAACTTGCTTCACCTTCTCTATTTTGGATGCTACAACATAACCAACCTCATTTTTTGCGAACTACTGGCACTTGTCCATGATGGCTGCCTCTGGCTCGAGGGCCACATCCTGATCGATGTTTCCCTCATTCATCACATCACAGGCCTCCCTATGGACGAGCCCAACCCGTGGGATGGAACGGGAAAAATATTTGAGCACGATACTTCCAACACTATCTTAGACAAGTAAGGTGTTAGCTGCAATAGGCGGGGCTTCCTGATTAATACCATCCAAGACTCGGGGACACGCATGGGAACTTTACTGCTTGCCTACAAATTGATGCAGAAATGTTAGGCCATAACCATCCCTGCTCATGTAATTCAAATCGCTGACCAGTGTGAAAAGGGAGTTTGCTTCAATTGGTCTTAGTACCTGGTTGAATAATTTCTCGACAATGTGCATGAGGCTCAGGAGAAGGGAAAAGCATTCTACTACTCCTGGCTGATTATGCTAATCGTCTTAGTTGCCTGGGAGACCCCGGAAGAAGTGGTCTTTCCCCCTCTTGAACCTGGCATGTGTGAAGGGGCGCGATTTTCCAATCGGTGGGACTCGAAGGACCCCAAGCGGGTGGAGGAAAAAAAGTTCTTCTGGGTACTCTACGATGGAGATATCTATGCGACCATTGATTCCCAGCCACGCCTGCCCCCGATCATCTATGACAAGTATAAGTGAATCACTTCATTTCAAATAACCATGCACAATGTGCAAATTCGGGCCTGAAAAGCTTGCACTTGGCGTAATCTTCCATACATGACCACTAAAGCCGAAATTGAACAGGAAATCACCACTTGGCTACCAGAGTGGAAGGTCCTAGCTCTGCCAAAAAACCTAGACGTAGCAGGTACATATGGCCCCATTGTAGTGTCCAAGCCTACTTCTCTTCTCATCACAGAGTCCAAGCCTCCAACCCTAGAAGCACCGGAACCACCGCCAAAACCCGAATCCCCGCCTGATCACCACATAAACGATGTTGATGATGCCAATACATCCATCCTGCACACCTTTAAGTGGCCCCATGAATTTTCTCAAGGGTCTCGGAACAAACGTAAATATCTTAAAACCGGCCACACCATGAAAGTCACCGTCATAGAGGATGACCTTGATCAGATTGCTAATGCTGTCACCACTACGTCTATTGATTGATGAAACAATCGGGAGGAACAACACAAGGCTGCTGTCGATGTGTTACAAGCTAAGTTGTAGGTCCTTCAACTTGTAGTAGACACCCTTCAAGCGAGCGTGGATCAAGTGAGGCCGAATCAGGAAAGCGTCGGTCAAGTGAGGCAGAGTCTTAAGGCCTTGTTGGTCCTCGTTAAGGCCCTGGCCACCGTTGCAGATAACTGGATCTGACCCCTCCCAGGTGCAATATTTTTTTTGGAACCCGCTAAATTGTGCACTCAAGTTCATGTATGTTCCTCCATCGGCCTTGAGGTTGGTAGATTGGCTGGTGCTCAGCTGCAGGAGTTATTGACTACCATCACCAACGAAATCCAGCACCATGAAATTCGAGTACAACAACACCTTAGCACAGCCAAGCAGACTATTAGACTACATCGGATTCATTTGTTGGCCACAATTCCTGAACCTGGGTCTTTCCCGCGAGACCTGATCACTCGCCAAAAATTCTGACCTGGGCCACCGAATTCTCTCAACTCCAGGTCACCAATCACGAACTTTGCCACCATTGCACAACAGGATGCCCTCAAACAACTAATTAACAGGCTCTGTGAGGACCTGCCTGGTGTCATTCCTACTTCTGTTGAACCTCAATCTAAGGTCAAAGGGTTGGTCGCTGCCCTGAAGGCATCCCGAACCGAGGTATATTTTGTCAAGGATGAGTTCGAACTTCAACTCACATCCTTACAGGCCAAGTTGCAGCCTGAGACCCCTGCGGAGGTACGCGCCCAGCGCACCGCATTGGTTATGAAAGCCACGACCACCATCACAACACATATCTTCTAGGGTGTTGCTCTGCTTGAGCAGGCTATGGAATTATGGTCCCAGGTACAACACGACCCTCTCCTCCAAGAGATTGATCAGGAGTTAACTCAAAAGGATCAGGACTTTGAATAGCTGGAAGCTACAATGTCCACTCTTGTTCTTGAACAACGCTTAGCCCGTCTTCAAACCAACCACACACTACGCACATAAATTATGGGGCTACAACGCAAGAAATAGGTGCTCAGTGACCATCTCACACCATGGTCGGATGATTCCCTCAAGCTATCATAGGACTTAGATGGGGTCGTGAAAAAATTAAACCAGACTCTTGATAGCATCACCGTTGCTATGGAAGGACCAACCTCACAAAAGCTGGTGGAAATTTCCCACACTGCTGCAGTGCACAGTATTTGCATCTTGCCTCCGCTCATAAACGCACTGGAACAACTCAAGGAACAGATGAAGACCTCACCGGCGCTGTGACTCGTGACGAGTCTCAAGATTGTGTTGGGGGACTGTTGGAACGAGGGTTCCTAGCCCTATTTTTGTCCAAGTTTTGTAATATTTTGGTATTATTTGGTCTAGCGGAGGGGGTTTGGGATGGGTTAAACCCCCAATGGATTGTAATGGGTCAAAAGGGTAGACCTAGGGTCTGCAAACCATGGTTTGCGGACCATAGGATAACGCAGGCCAAGGTGCTATAAATAGATGAGTAGATCGCATCTAGAGGTAGGCTAAGATTGATTGATATTAGTTGTGAAATGTTGAGGTATGTTTGGGTTGTAATTGGGGAAGGAATCTGGCTAGCTGTGTGTGTGGAGATCCTCAGTCCTGCTGTGTACAGACCCCACTAGTTGTGTGCGCGGGTTGGGAATGGGGTTTGTAAGCAGATTTTGAAGTTAATGAATGATAAATATGTTGATCACATCTCTGTGTTATAGACTGGCTGTGCTCTTGTTATTTCTATAATTCAGTTGTTAATCTGTATTGATGTGCATGTGGATGTGAAGATATAATCAGTAATAATTACTTATTTATATATGTGGGTTATGAACTTCTCACTCTGCACATATAATGTTAACGGTCCTGTAATAATATTCCCTCGGAACAAGTCTGATATATTTTAGCAAGGCCGCCTCTATTTAATCACCTTTCTTTTAGGGTGTGGAAACCTAGTTCTAGCACCCTCCCATACTACTTTGGGTGAGACCTTGACCTGCGCAAGAAAATCATTGCCGAAAGGGCCAGTAGTATAGGGGTTTGTTGGAAAACCTTAACTTTGAACCTGGGTTAGGACCCCTCAAGCCAACAATAGTGCAGGAGAAGAAAGGGAGAAGATCATAGGAACTAAGCATTCAAGAAGAAGTGGGAGGTCGAATAGTTCTGTATGCAACAGATCGAATCCCCAAAGGATTGTGTTGTGTATTCTAGTCCAGGAGGGTTAGATTTTTGAGGAAAACCTCTCTCTGATTGAGTCAACAGAGAAGTAAGATTTCAATATTTGATATTTTTCAGTGGCAGAGGGAGTAGCGTAGCAAAAACTTCAACGTAGATAAGATCTCTATGGGATCCAGGTTTTCTACAACATTTTGTTGGGCAGAAAAGTGCTAGAAAGAAGAAGATACGGTTGAAGGAATTTTCTACCTCAGTGGGTAGAAATTATATAAAATATGCATGTATATATCCAGATTCTCCTAATATAACAATATTTATCTTCTTTCATAATACATAATCCTTCTACTATTAATCTTTTGCGGAAATTTAGAAAACTCAATTGAAAGCACATGAAGAAATAAAAACAATAGCACATAACACAGTTTTTTAATGGGAAATACGGAAGCTAAAAACCCCAACTATCATATATTATGTATCATGGAGATCATGTAACAATCTCATAAAAATCTTAGTACATCAAGCTCTCAGTACAAGCAATCGTCACACACTAACATGAAGAAATATGCAAATCAATGCATTGATTTCTTGCCACCTAATAGCTGACCTCCACTGCGCAATCCATACTGAAGAAGACCTCTGAATGAATTCGAATCTACCTTGCCTTGACTACAAATTCCTCATTGGGAACTCCTTTCACCTATCTCTCCACTAGAACTGACATGCACTGTAGTTAACTGCTATTTCTGTTTAGTTGTTAGTGAGTTATTAGTTGTTAATTAATTAACTAATTAACTCACTTAACTCTCACAAGTGTATCTTTCAGTTAGACTAGATACAACTACATCAACTGAGTTTAACTCCATTAATTGAGTTAAACTGAATAACAACTCCATGAACTACTCTTCCAACTCTGTCATAACTTTTCCACTTCAGTTATAACTGAGTTCTCATGCATGAGCCACCAATAAACCCTAGGAATTTCGTAATTCCTTCAGCCCACTGATTTTCCAAATCTGTATACTGAAATAAAGTGCTCCAAGAGAATAAGTTGATATTTAGAGTCTGATTATTATTAAGGGATAATAATAATCAACACATCTATTTTTAGATCAACCATCTATAAATAGACTTCACCTAATATTCTAAAAATATAATTTCATCTATTTTTCAAACTTGACCAACCATCCACAAATAGCCTATTTTTAGATCAACGATCTATAAATAGACTTCACCCAATATTATAAAAATATAATTTCATCTATTTTTCAAACTTGACCAACCATCCACAAATAGCATCCTGCAACTTCTTAAATATGATCACCATGTCTAAAAATAGACATAGTCTAAAAATAGACTTACACCTAAAAATAGCCTGCGGGCCCACTTAGTGAAGGTGACTGATTTTCACTAAGCTTCATCATCTTGTTGAATCTCAACACTCCCTCTCAACAGGATAGGGATTATCCTTCGCCCCGATCCTACCTCTATGGTATTCGAATTTTCTCCTGGTGAGCGCCTTCGTCAGAATGTCTGCATCCTGATCTTCCATAGGAATGTACTGAAGCAACATGATCTTCCGCTGCACACAATCTCTGATATGATGATACCATATATCAATATGTTTAGATCGATCATGAAACACATTATTAATCGAGAGTTTAATGCAACTCTGGTTATCACAATGTATCACTATAGGATCTAAATGTGAACCGAACAAATTGACCAGGATCTTCCTCATCTAGATAGCCTCACATGCAGCTTGAATTGCGGCCATGTAATTTTCTTCCACTGAACTGAGTGCCACAGATATTTTTTTCCTATTATACCAAGAAACTGCTACAGATCCGATATTGAAAACCCCTCCTAATGTGCTCTTTCTATCCGTTGGGCTGCCTGCCTAATCTGCATCTGTGAAGCCATGCAACTTCACCTCATTCGTCTATATGTACCATAAGCCATACTCAAATGTTCCCTTGAAATACCTTAGGACATGCTTGTCTGCATTCCAAAAGATCTTGGTAGGCCTAACCATCACTTGTGAAAGTTGGTTCACCGCATAGCATATGTCTAGTCTTGTATTAACTAAATACGTGAGCGAACCCACCAACTGTCGATAAACAGTGGAATCCACTACCTCTGCCAATGTAGCATCCTCTTTCCTCCAATTTCCTGGAAGAGGAGTATCAATAGACTTGCAGTCTTGCATGTGAAACTTCTCAAGTATCTCCCAAGCATATTTTCCTTGAGACACAAACAATTCACCTTCCCGCTGCCATATTTCCAATCCAAGGAAATAATGAAGAGGCCCAAATCCTTCATCTCAAACTCCTTTGCAAGATCTGCCTTGCATGAGTGTATCAACTTCTCATCACCCGTTAGTATTAAATCATCAACATAAAGAACAAATATTAAAAGCTTACCCTCCACCATAATTTGGTACAGGTTTGCATCCGCCTCACTCTTGGTGAAGCCAAGTCCAGTGAAATAGATGTTGATCCGAGTGTACCAAGCACGAGGTGCTTGTTTTAGCCCATACAATGCTCTTTTGAGCCTGCACACATGCGACTCCCTGCTGAAGATCTCAAATCCTCCAGGCTGCTCAATGTACACCTCTTCCTTAATGATCCCATTAAGGAATGCAATCTTCACATCCATCTGATGAATGTGCCAACCCATCTGCACTGAGAGAGCAAGGATGGTCCTTACGGAAGAATACCGTGCAAAAGGTGCAAAGGTTTCTTCATAATCAATCCCCTCAATCTGTGAGAAGCCCCTGGCAATAAATCTTTCCTTATACTTCTGGACGCTCCCATCAATAGCTTGCTTTACCTTGTAGATCCATCTTGATCCTACAACTGATTTACCCACCGACCTTGGAACAATCTCCCAAGCACTGTTTCTGAAAATGGAGTCATACTCCTCCACCATGGCATCTACCCATGTGGGCTCCTACACTGCTTCTTCAAAAGATGATGGCTCTATCACGATACACTTTCTCATGAGAGCCATGTATCCAGTAAATTGGTTAGGTGAATGTCTTTATCTGTGCTGTGATGTAGGGACTCCTACATTCGGTGCCGCATCAAGCTTCAGTCTCTCAGCTTTTGTGGTACACTTTCTGCCTATTCTAATGTTTGGTTATGCATGAGTGGACTCCTCCACTCGATGAATCTCCTCCTGTGGATGATCCACATCTAGAGGCTCATATTTGGGAACAAATAGTTCCTCCTATACACACAAGTGTAGCTCCCTCTCAAGCGACAGCTTCATGGCTTTTATTGAATTTTATATCCCGTCGCACCACACTCATTTGACTATTTGGAAAACACACACGATAATTATGGGGTGTTTCTATGTACCCCAAAAATATCCCAACTTCTACAGTCAGCTCCAGCTTCTTCCTGGCGTCCTTTGTCACATGAATGTAAATAGATGAGCCAAAAATCTTCAAATGAGAAATATCAGGCTTCTTACCAGTAAATGCTTCTTCAGGTGTACTCATGCCAAGTACTCTATGAGGACAATGGTTTTTCACATAAATCGCAGCGTTTCATGCTTTCGCCCACAAGTGCATCGATAGGCCCTGGTCATGCATCATCGCTCGTGCAACACCCACGATCATTCTATTCTTCCACTCTGCGACCCCATTCTACTATGGGTTATGAGGTGCTATGATTTCTATTCGAATTCTTTCTTTGCTACAGAAGTATTTGAATTCACCCGAGATGTATTCACCACCATTATCTCTCCGTAGAGCTTTCACCTGCTTCCCCAAATCCTTCTCCACCAATGCTTTAAACTCATAGAACTTTGAGAATGTTTCACTCTTCTTCTACATGAAGAATATATAGCATCTATGAGAATAGTCATCAATAAATATAACATAATACCTATGTTTTGCTGTTGAAGCAAACGGGAAAGGTCCACACACGTCTGTGTGAATTCTCTCTAAGATCACCGAAGCATGGTTCTCCTTCTCATGAAAGGTGGTCTTCACAAACTTACCCATAGTACATCCCTTTCACTGATCTGACTGCACAAGAGTACCCTTGGGAAGTCCAGTAGAAATCTGCTGCAAAATCTTCAAAGTGCCATGGTGAAGATGGCCCAAACTTCTGTGCCATAATTCACCCTCATCCCAGCTCACCACTTCTTCTTCTTTGGCCATCATTGCAACACAACCATCTACCTCCAACTTGTAGATATTCTTAAATCAAATCCCTATCCTCTTGGTTTGACCCATTTTTTTATGTCACAGGAAAGATTTTCCCTCGCTGAAAACAACGTCATAACCTTTGTCTTCCAACATTGCGACCGAGACCAAGTTCTTCTTCAGACCTGGAACATGCATAACATATTTCAACATAAATGGATGACCTGAATCCCTCTCAAAGTTAATGGTCCCAATGCTGGTCACACTGTATTGACCATCTTCACCCATCTCTATATGCATTTGGAGATCCTTCTCCTCCAAGTCACTAAACAACTCCTTGTCTCCCATCATATGGAAAGACACACCACTATAAAGATACCACACCGATCCCATTGAGCTTGAAACCAAGCATGCAATCAAAGAGAAATCAAGTTCAAAGTGTGAGGCTAAGGCCTCACCCGTTTCAACTCCAACAACCTTCTTGTTCTTCTTCTTCTGTGGGGAGTTAGTGGTGAAATGCCCATGTTCGTGACAGTGAAAACACCTGACCTTGGACAAATCCTACTTCTTGCCTTTAGCCTCAGGTTTTGAAGGGAATTTTTTCCCCTTCCCTTTCCTTTCTTTAGCAACCAAAGCGTAATTCTCTTCATCTTCATTCTTTGATGAAGAGCCATCCCTAGTACTTCGCCTTATCTCCTCCTGCACAAGATTTGACCAAAGGTGCTCCCAACCCGGCAGTTTCTCCCATACATTGACAGAGTATTCATAGCTATGAAAACTCTTTGAAAGCCCAAGGAGAGCCAATCTCACCAAGTCATCATCATCAACAGTAACCCACACACTTCCTAGTTCATCCCTACAGTGTACAAACTTCGTGAGATATTTTGGAATACTGTCGCCCTTCTCCATTTTTATTTTTTTGAGCTTATCTTTCTGGTCGCTGCTGCTTTGGAATAAATTTGTCAAAGCCTTCCACATTGCAAATGGATTGACTTTATTATGAAGGCTGGACACAATATGGTCCTTCACACCTTCGAACAAAATTCTTCTTGTCTCTGCTACCTTCTTTTGCCATGCATCAAGTAATGCAACATCACTAGAACCTGGCTTAGGAACATCGATATCGATGAACTCCTTTAGTCAATTATCTTCCAGCACCGCCTCCATCCTATCCTTCCAGGCGATGTAATTTGAGCTGCCCTCAAGGGCATAATCCAATCACAACCCATTGAAAGACATTTCAATGTATAATCAACTGTCGCAACAAGAAATTTCTGCAGCAAATTCGAATTGTCCACCAGCACAAACTCAAAAATTCTTCACAATTGCAATATTCGAGAATTAATACTCCTCCGATACCATGTAGAAATTATATAACATATGCATGTATATATCCAGATTCTCTTGATCTAACAATATTTATCTTCTTGATAAATACAGAATCCTTCCACTGTTAATCTTTTGCGGAAATTTAAAAAACTCAATTGCAAACACGTGAAGCAATAAAAACAATCGCACATAACACAGTTGTTTAACAAGAAAGCCTAAAGCTAAAAATCCAAACTATCATATATTATGTATCATGGATATCATGTAAAAATCTCATACAAATCTTAGTACATAAATCTCTCAATACAAGCAATCGTCACACACTAACGTGAAGAAATTTGCAAATCCATGCACTGATTTCTCGCCACCTGATAGCCTGCCTCCACTATGCAATCCCTACTGAAGAAGACCCCTGAATGAATTCGAATCTACCTTGCCTTGACTGTGCAATCCTCATTGGCAACTCCAATGTGTGTGTGATGCAATCAATGCATCACTATATTCACAATAGATAGTCCATCTTGCACTTTCACCTATCTCTCCACTGGGTCTCCACTGGAACTAACATGCACTGTAGTTAAATTCTGTTTCTGTTCATTTTTTAGTGAGTTATTAGTCATGAATTAATTAAATAATTAATTCACTTAACTCTCACCAGTGTATCTTTCAGTTAGACTAGATACAACTAACTCAACTAAGTTTAACTCCATTAGCTGAGTTAAACTGAATAACAACTCCATGAACTACTCTTCCAACTCTGTCATAACTTTTCCACTTCAGTTCTAACTGAGTCCTAATGCATGAGCCACCAATAAACCCTAGGAATTGTGTAATTCCTTCAGCCCATTGATTTTCCAAATCTGTATACTAAAATAAAGTGCTCCAAGATAATAAGTTGATATTTAGAGTTTGATTATTATTAAGGGATAATAATAATCAACACATCTATTTTTAGATCGACGATTGTTGAGCCCCAGAAGTGTCTTATCCTTTTCCAAATTCCTCTTTATCTTATCATTCCTTTTGTCATTTATATACCTAAAATATCAATAAGAATGATTAAAATCACTTAACGAATACATGCAATGACTAACTTGTTGTACTTTTGTGGTTTTGTTGTCTTAATGATTTCTGAGTAGTTTTAGCTACAGAATGTAGTCATTCTGTAGCCAGTTACACATTCCATAGCCATTTTTGTGTTTGAACATATTACAGGTGTCATCTGAAGAAAAGGACTATATGGTTAGATTCTAAATCTTTCCTACATTGTTCCTTGTCATCCACGAAGGTTGAATCAAAATCTGGAGATGCTTATGCACGTGGTCAAACCAAGAGTCCGAGGAGCAGATTTCTATAAGGATAAGGACTCTTGATTTGATTTCAACAAATCACGAGTCCTAGCAAAGATTTTAAGTTTGATTTTGACTTTAGAATACACCTGTGCCTACTTTCATTCAATAACAGTTATGTAATTGCCTATAAATTTAGCTCAGTGAGACCGAGGAAACAAGTTAACTCTTATTTTCCAATATTGTGATACTCTGTTTCGAAGTATTTTTGATAATAAGAAGAATCATAACTTTGATGCTGTGTTGAAGACAAACTTGAGGAGTTAAATATTTTCATGCCAACTTGATAGCAGAGGGCCCTTGCTATCTAAGGAGGCTTTCACATGCTTTCTAGATGAGTAACTTTTAATTCTGTGTTGTTATATTTCTCACTTAGACAATTTTTCTGAGTTTATATCTTTTAGTATCATGTCTTGTTTTGTTTGTTCAACTAACAGATCCTCATGATGTTATATTTAGTCCTTTCTAAAAATTTTCCAATATATCTCTATTCATTGAATGAATGTAATTGTGACATCTTGAGTTACCAACACTTTATTTTTTGTCATTTAAATTATCATTATCCTACAGCCACTCTTTTTCTTAAAAGGATTTTCCAACATATCACTATTAACTGAATGAGATTTGGTTGTATGATGATAAGTTAATTAGGTTGTATTTCCTACTTTTCAATTAGATAGAAGATCCTCATATTGTTACAAATAGTCCTTTCTCAAAACTATTCCAACAAATCTTTAAATCACAGAAAAGATCTAATTGTAATACTGTGGGTTACTTGTTGTTTAGAAGATTCTTATTTCATTATATCTAGTCTCCTTCAATGAAATATTCCAATAAATCTCTAGCTGATGAATGAGACCTAGCTGTGGTGACATAAGAAGTTTAAATATTCATAGGAGATCCTTAGCATATTGTAGCAATTTTCTTCTCAAGTTGTTCCAAAATATCTCTAATATATGAATAGGATTGCATATAATATTCTAAGTTATTGTCTATTTTTAGGAAGACCCTCATCACATTGGAGTTCAATCTCTTCTACAAACTATTCCAAAAAAATTCTAACCAAAAGGATTAGGTTGAATTATAATGTATTGAGTTACATTTCATGTTCATTTGCAAGCTAGGACATCCATGGATTAGAAAGCTCTGTTTTTCATCATTAGGAACAAAATTTACAATTACACTATGTTTTGAGTCTAAGGTTCTATTTTCTTTCCTTTCTATCATAGATTTGATGTCATTATTTTGAACATAGATTAGCATACTAAAATATAAACATAACAAAACTAAAAAACATCAAAAAAATATTGAAAACAATGAAATAAGAATAAGGATATTTAGGCACATATAGTGCAACTATACCTCATCATTTTACAAGCCCTGGTCGATAATTTATGCTATCAATTCAGGGCGCTGAATTGACTAAAAATTTTGGCGCCATTTCCGGGGAGGTATAACTAGGTAGCCTTATTTCCTATTTCCCAAAAACAATGATATGTGTAGAGAAAGAGATTCTAGGGGTAGATTTGTAAGAGGCGGAAGTTTAATTCCCACAACTCCACTCACTCCACCTAGACCAAGAAGTAGCACACTTCCAACCCAAACTCACATTCCATACTATACTGGTCGTAGGCTTCCAGAAGTCTCAAGATAAGATATCCCATCAGGAATATCCCCCACTTCATCCACTGAAGAAATTCTAGAGGAAGAAGATCCAAGGACTCCTACAGAAGGGGTAACCTTTTTCACTTCCACAGGGGAATATATTTCAGAAGAAGAATTACAAATACCTAGTGAAGAGGAAGAAGATGACTATTTCTTCAATATACCCTTAATAGAAGAACCGGTAGAGCAACTAGCTCTTCCAACTGAACCCTATATCAATTCATAAGAGTCTATCATGGCAGAAGAAGGGGAAGGAGAAGTCTTTAATGGAGAACATACACTATTTGGAGGAGGTAGAGAAGGAGGAGGAGATAGAGGAAGAAGTAGAGGAAATGTAGGAGGAAGAGGAAATGTAGAAGGAGGCAGAGGTAGAAGGGGAACTAGAAGTCCTTTTGGATTCCCTATAGTAGATGAAGAGACTAATGCAACTATGAAAAAAATCTCACCTTCTATTCTTCCTAACTTTCATGGACTGAAAAGCGAGGATCCTGAAACCTTCTTATTTTAATTTGAAGTTCTATGTAGAACCTATGATTATCTACAAGATGCTCAGAAACTTACATTGTTCCCTTCAACATTGAAAGGAGCAACATTAAAATGGTTTATGAGTTTAATCAATAGGTCTATTAGAACATGGGATGAAATGAAGAAATAATTTCTAGATAGACACTTGGATTACTGCATACCAGTCAATCATAAGGAAGAAGTGTTCAAGATGATGCAAAAAAAGGATGAAAATCTGGAAGATTTGTTGGAAAGATTCAATTATAACATCAAGAGGGAAAAAATGGAAACCTTAGATCAAGAAAATTTGAAGGCTCTCTTGTTGAAAACAATTAGGGATGAATGGATAGATATCCTCAATATGATGGGAAAAGGAGACATATCTCAGCTTCCATTACCTGATATAGCTGAGCTATGTATCAATCTTTCAAGAGGAAAATATAAAACTCTAAAAGGACCAAGAGACCCTGCTCTTGAAAGGGTAAGTAAATATGCAACTGGAACAGTAAGTAGGGTAGAAATATGCAATATGCTTGATGAATTTAAATCTAACATTCTAGGGAGTCTTAGTGAAAAAATAGACACCCTTAAGTTACAAAACAAGAAAAAAGCTAAAGCAGATGACTTAGCAATCTTTTGTCCCAAATGTAGGAAGAAGCATGCCTTGAGAGAGTGTCCTTTAGATGAAAAAGTAATAGAGACTTGTGCAATTTGTTCAGAAAAACATGAGACCAAGATTTGTCCTTCACTCCCTGGTCTTAAGGCTGTCTTTCAGGAAGAAACACCCACAAATTCCACAGAATCTCTTAACTTTGTCTCTAGAAGACCTTGGCAGGGGCCTTAGACACAAGGGTTTAATAATCAAATGCACAATCAACCCCCACCAAATTGGAACTCTTGGCAACAACCTTGGCCCCAATTCCAAAATCAATCTCAACCTTGGGCACAAGGAACACAAAATCCATATGGAAGGTTCTCCCAGTATTATAAATATCCACCTTCTTATCCCTCATATCCAACATATTAAAACTTTCCCCCACAACAAAATCCTCAAAAAAATCCTCAACCGAGTCCACAACATCAAAAACAAAATCAAAATCAACCACTTCCATTACCATTTCCTCAAAAAGAAAATCAATTGCCTGACCAGTCAATACCAAACCCCAACAACAAAAATCCTCAAAATACATAGATGATAGAAGGTCAACAATTCCCAACCTATTTGATTACTCCTTTAGACCTTAACGATGTTCAACTTAGGTCTGGAAGAATAATTTAAAAGAAGAAACCTTCTGTAATTATACAAGAGAAAAACAATTCTGAGGAAGATTCTCTATGGGTAAATAAAAGTCTTGAAGAAAGCACATATTTTCAAGACCAAAATATTGAAAAATCAAAACAGAAAGAGCCAATAATTTCAACTCCTATATTAGAGCAGCCATCAAAATCTACTTCTACACTTCCTTTTCCAGAAAGATTGCAAATTGATAGGGGTGTAGAGAAACAAATTATGATGCCTAACTATTATTTCATAGATGAGTTAAGAAATGCTTGTATTAAAATTCCATTATTACAAGATATCAACGAAATCCCAATCTTAGCAAAAACAATAAAGGAGTTGAGTATGAAAAAAACAGGAAAAAGAATAAAAGAGACAAAGAAAATACAACTGATAGGAAAAATAACAGATATAATGATGGGTAATATTTCCATTCCAAAGTATCTAGACCCAAGAAATCCAGTTTTTAGAATACACATCAATGGAATTGAAATCCAGAACACACTTATTGATTTAGGAGCAACAATCAATATCATGAGTAGACAAATCATGGGAAAACTAAAACTTCCTAATCTTCTTTTTACACCCACACTGCTACAATTAGCAGATAGATATTTGTTCAAACCAGATGGGATAATAGAAAACATTCTAGTTTCCTTAGATTCTTGGGAGTATCCTGTGGATTGCATGATCCTAACTCCTAAAAATGATCTAGGAGGACATCCTATTATATTAGGAAGACCTTGGTTAGCTACTGCTAATGCTTTCATTAGCTATAGATATGGTGATATGTACATCTCTGATGGAATTTCAACCAAGAAATTTATCTTGTATCCTCCAACAAGAACAACCAAAGAATTAGATGATACTCAATGGATTGATGATGAAGAAGATATACAACCTCTCTTCACTATTTCAGAAATTAGTGAAGATAGTCAGATTCTGAATACTTTGGAAAATTATGAATCTTCTTCAGAATTTAAATATGAACAATTTCAAGAAGAATCTAACATTGAGTTCTTATCATCAAGACAGATGTATCTTTACTCCATGGAATAATTTGGCAGCTCTGCAATTGAAATATTTCCAGGAAAAACCTTAAACATAAACAAAAACCTAGAGAAATTTCAACAAGAAAAGCTAGCCAAAACATTACAGAGACACTCTTTTGCATATGCTTGGGAGTATACTGACATGAAAGGGATCAATCCTAAGACTTGCACTCATCATATATACATAGAGGAAAATTTTAAACCAATCAGACAACCTCAGAGAAGGATGAAACCAAACCTTAGGGAGATTGTTAAAGAATAATTGCAGAAATTGTTAAATATCAATTTTATTTATCCCATTTCAGATAGTCAGTGGGTCTCTCCTTTGGTGACTGTACCCAAGAAGAATGGAAAATGGACGGTATTTATTGACTACTGAGAACTAAGCAAAGCTACTCTTAAAGACCAATTTCCCTTACCTTTCCTAGATCAGGTGTTAGACACATTAGCAGGCAAGAAGTAATTTTCATTTTTGGATGGGTTCAGTGGCTATAACCAAATTCAAGTAGAACTTGAGGATCAATACAAGACCATATTTACCTGTCCTTGGGGTACCTATACATACCGAGTATTTCCATTTGGATTATGCAATGCACCTACAACATTCCAAAGGGCAGTATTAGGAATATTTTCAGATGTAATACATGATTGTGTATAGGTATGCATGGATGACTTCACAGTCTATGGAAACACATTTGAAGAGGCCTTAGCAAACTTGGAAAAAGTTCTAAAGAGATGTAAAGAAGAAAATCTTTCATTAAGTCATGAAAAGTTTTTTATGATGTTTACTGAAGGGATTGTTCTAGGACATCACATTTCAGGAGAGGGGATCAAAGTGGATAAGACAAAAGTTGAAGTAATCTCCAGACTACTAGTTCCAAGTTTTCAAAAAGATGTTGGGAGTTTTCTAGGATTTGCGGGGTATTATAGGATATTCATAGAAAAATTCACCAAGATAGCATCTCCACTTTTCAAATTACTTACCAAGGACTGTGAATTCAATTGGACTTTTGATTTCCAGTTAGCCTTTGAAACCTTGAAAACAAAAATCTCTAAAGCACCTATTTTAAGGGGACCTAACTAGAAATTACCTTTTCATATTTCAACAGATGCCTCAGATACAACTTTAGGAGTTGTATTGGGACAAAAAGCCCTGATTCCTTATGCCATCTACTATATAAGTAAAAATTTGTCTCCTTCAGAGTTAAATTATATTGTAATTGAAAAAGAGTTCTTAGCTGTTGTTCATGCCATAAATAAATTTAGACACTATATAACAGGCTATGAAACTTTGTTCACACAAATCACTCTGCAATTAGGTACCTAATGAAAAAATCAATTACTAATGGAAGAGTCACAAGATGGTTATTGCTTTTACAAGAGTTTAAAATCACTATTCTAGATAGGCCTGGAAAAAAAAATATAGTAGCTGATTTCCTATCTAGACTCCAAAACATTAAAGACAATATTCTAGTTGAAGATAACTTCCCTCATGAATATCTCTTTGCAATTACCACTCAAACTCCTTAGTTTGCTGATATTGCTAACTATCTAGTTTCAGGAAAATTTCCTTCAATTATGAATACAAGAGATAAAAGAAAGATCATTTATGATAGTGAAAAATATTCATGGATTGCTAATGAGTTATACAAAACATGTCCAGATTTCATCATCAGAAGATGTTTTCGAGAAGATGAGATGCCTGAGATTCTCAAGGCATGTCATGATGAACCATGTGGTGGACACTTTTTACTGATAAGAGGACAACTTATAAGATCCTTCATTTAGGATATTATTTGCCATCCCTCTTTAAGGATGCTAAAGATTATGTTAAAAGGTGTGACAGTTGCCAAAGGGTAGGGAAACCTTCTCCTTCAGGTGAAATGCCATTGCAACCTCAGGTACACATTGAACCCTTTGAGAAATGGGCTTTGGATTTTGTAGGACCTATTAATCCTCCATCAAGACAAAAGAAATATATATTAGTTTTCACTGATTATGTAACCAAATGGGTAGAGGCCAAACCATTACTTTCTTCTATTGAAGCATCTGTAGTCAATTTTATTTTTGAGGATATTTTTACTCGTTTTGGTGTCCCGAAATAAATTGTTACAGATCAAGGAGCTCAATTCACATCAAAGCTAGTGGAGCAAATGGTAGAAAAATACAAGATTAGACACAGAAAATCTACTCCCTACCATCCACAAGAAAATGGGCAAATGGATTCTACCAATAAATTCATTGAAGGGATCCTAACAAAGATTGTTCATTTACACAAAAGAGATTGGGCAGAAAATCTTTCTGAAGCCTTGTGGGCCTACAGAACTACATGGAGAAACACAACAGGTCATACTCCTTATGAGTTTGTTTAAAACAAGTCTTGTTTCCCATAGAGTTTTAAATCCAAACTTTCAAAATGGCAGTCCATTTGGGACTTGATCTAACAGAAGCACAAAAACACAGATTGGAGAAGATTAATGAATTAGATGAGATCAGACAAGATGCAGTCCAGAGAACAAGTATAGTCCAACAACAAAGGACTAGATGGCATGATAAGTACATCAAGGAAAAGAAATTTAAAGAAGGTGACTGGGCTCTCCTATTTGATTCAAAGTTCAAAGATTTTCAGGTAAATTTCAGACTCATTGGCTTGGGCCATATGAGATTGTGATTTTTTTTGAAAATGGAGCAATAAAGATCTGGACAATAGATGAAGGAAAGGTAACCTTTCTTGTAAATGGACATGGACTGAAATTGTATCATAAGCCACTTTCAAGAGAGGAATTTTTCAAGAAATTTCAATATAACATTGATATGAAGTTAGTGAAGAAGAATCCTTCTTCTTCACTAACTTAACTGTATTATTCTTCAATATGTTAAAAAAAAATAAAAATAAAAATAATAATAATAATAATAATATATATATATATATATATATATATATATATATATATATAAGGGTATAAAAATGAAAACCAATCATTGATTGGCATGTTTATACAGAAAATCTAAGGTGAAAATCAGAGTTCTTCTAACACTTTAGATTTTCAAAAATTGTTCTTTTCTGCAATTAAGTATCATAAAACCATAAGTTGCAGATTCACTTTACAAATTCATGATCCATTTCATTCACTCCATTCATATCTCACTTTATACATATTTCATTCCATTTCATATTCATAATCCATCTCATTCCGTTCCATACTTCATTCCATCCACATTTCACTTCATTCCATTTCATATTTCAGAGTTTTTACGGGTACATTATGTAGCTACCTGTTTTGCAGCCAGATCCATTCTGCAGCCAATTGATTCTTCAAAATCCACTTCAGTAAACAGAGGATGAGTCAAAGAAGATTATGGAGCCTAAAGGATTAATATTTTTTAGATGAAAGACAAAGCACATCAAAGAAGCAAAAATTCAAAAAGGGCTAAGGTAAAATTGTATGAAATTATTTTTGATAGAAAATCACTAAAGATATAATATGGTAAGGTCATATGTTTTTCTAAGTTATTTTATTATTCGAATTGATCAAACCCCTACCATAAACATTCTTTGACCAAATCCCTTTCAACCCTCTCCACAAGAAATCATCATTAATTAGAAGTTAACGGTCATAACCTAGAAGTGACCTATTAGGTCACGTCATCAGAACACGACATTCATTGATGATTTTTGAAATCTTCATAAATATTTCTTCGTGGTCATTCATTCCATGACAAAATCTTATACCCGATTATCCTTTATGATTTACCACTACCTTGTTCGGTTCACTCCCACTCACTGCTATTTTTTTCCATAGCCAAACCTTCATCTGCAGAGAAGTCACTTTAGGGCAAGAAAACCCTTCACTGTTGCCTTTGCTTTAAGAACAGGAATAGAGTAGTGAATTTAAGCTCGAGAAAGCAAGAAATTTTCATCAAGAATAAATGGGGCTTATTTTCAGGTCAGAGCCAATTGGAACTAAGTATTTGGAAGGATACCCTCAGATCAAAGGGTTATTGCAATAGGCTGGATGGCTGAGCTTTATAGAGAAATTTAATGGATTTCATAAAGAAATCACAAAGTCATTTGCCAGATCATTCAATGGAGAAGAAGTGGAGATTGGCGATCTCAAATTCTCCATCACAAAGTCTTTCATAGCAGAAGCAACAGAGCTGCCAAGACAGGGAGAACGATGGTTTAAAAACAAAGAATTTCACAATAAGGCTTGGATACAAATGTTGAAAAACCCAGGTGTGGACACTACGGTGTTTAAGAAAGGTATTCCTAGTTCAGCTTTGAAGAATAAATGGAGGAATATGTTATTAATCTTACAAAAGTTCATAACCTGTGAAGGCAGATTTGGTACTTTGTATGTTTATCACATTAGGCTCATGATGAATTTTCTAGATTAAGAAATAAATCTGCCATTTTTCCTACTTAATAGTTTGAAAAGGATGTCTTCAAATGTCCAGAAAAGGCTTCAGTTCTTAGAGACTACCTTACATCATCATGGCTTAATTAAAATTTTAATTGAGTTTCATCTGAAGAAGATAGGAGATAATTGGGATGAATTCCTCCTAAGAAACCATTTTGAAGAACCTAGAGAAACATTGTCTAAAGAAAAACCTGTGAGAAGAAGTAGGAGGGGAAAATATGTTAAAACTATTGAAGTCAAGCCTAATGTATCAACACAGGAAGACAGTGATGAAATAATATTTGAGAAGCTGGTAAAAATCAAGAAACAACTCAACAATAAAAGGAAGAAGGAATTAAAAAATGTATATGTTGAAGAAAATGATGTAAAAGATGAAAATCCACCTAAATTGAGAAGAAGTTCTAGGCTTAAGGGCATGGTGAAAAAGGCATGCATTAAAGGATCTGAAATCATAAACATTGAAGAAGAAGAAGTTCCAATTCAGACCCTAGTTAACAGATCTCCTGTACACCAATATGAAGAAAACTCTGGTAGAAGAAACCCAGATGTAGATCCAGCTTAGTAGCATTTTTATGACCATGTGGAATCATTAGAGAGAAAAGCCTCAGAGAATAGAGAAAGGTCCCCCAGTCCACAAGAAACTCCAATTGAAAAATTAAAAAGAGACAATTATGAATTGGAGATACTGAATAACCATATTAAGAATGAAAATGAAATTCTAAGGGAGCAAGTTAAATTGAAAGGCAACATTAATAGTACTCTCTCTCAGAAAATGAAGGGATTATATAAATAAAACAAGAAGTTTAAGAAAAGGAACAAGAAGTTGAACAGGGCACTCATTAACCTGAAGTTCAAGACGCTGATAAGGAAACCTAGGATGGCATTAACTACCAGAAGAAGCAGAAAAATAAGGTTAGATGTCCTTGCAGAGGTATCAGTAAAAATGGAATGAAGTTGCATGAGGACATGCGAAATTTTTGCAGTGGGGGTATGTTGAGCCCCAAAAGTTTCTTTTCCATTTCCAAATTCCTCTTTATCTTATCATTCCTTTTGTCATTTATATAGCTAAAATATCAATAAGAATGATTAAAATAATTGTGGGAGATTAGACATAAATTTGCATTGAAGAATCCAAATTAGGTTAGACCTGTGGCATTCAAAAGAGGTTTCAGAGGGCTACCAAATAGAAAAATTTCAGATATTGAAGATCCTAAATCAGAGAGATAGTTCAATTTCAAAATCAAGATCCTCAAAAGTAATAAAAAGGTGTGTATTTGTTTTTTCGAATTGCATAAGTCTTGTGTGAAAATTTAGTTTGAAGTGATTCCAAGGGCATATTGAAGCATAGATATTAGTGTTGGGTTCTAAAATGCCACCTAAAAATAATTCCTTACCCATTAAGCCCTCATAAAGCTATACTATGATGCCTGAAGAGGAAGAATTTCCGTATGAGATATCAAAATTACGATACCAAGTGCAAAAAATTTCAACCTTACGAAGAGCATTAACCGAAGATGACATAGATGGTTTAAAAGCATAAATTGAGGCTAAGTTGGATGGTTTTAAGGATCAAATAAAATATAATATGGATGGTAAAGTAGTGGAATATCGTATCGAGCATCAACAACAAGTTCTCCAACTCTCAAAGGATAGCCTAACTTTAGTGCAGAATAAAATGAAACAACAGAAATATCAACATCACATCAAAAGAAGTTCTGAAGCAGTCACAAAAACAAGAACTCAACAAGTATGATCAATTTTGGAGTATCTCAACAAGTGGAAGAACTTTCCTGTAGAATATTCCACATGGGAGAATGAGAATTTTATACAGAAGCATCAACAAATAATCAAGCGTTGAGGATGTTATCTCCTGAATTGGACCCCAGGCTGAAAAGGCAAAACAGGGTAACAACTAAACCACGCTCACCCTTGTAGCTAGCCCTACAAGGACAGGAGAGGGCTCTCTCCGTGAAATAATATTCAATGGAATGCAATAAATGGACTGATACTAGGCTAGGTAAAATGATGGGAAAAAGCTTTTAATAAAATAAATGAATTTACAGGGATGTGTGGGACAAAAATGGATCAGTTGAAACCAGGAATTAAATTAGGACACAGGGTATTTCATGGGGCAAGATAGGCAGGAAACTTAGCAAATAAAATTTAATGAGGATGGGATGGAAAGAATGGCGAGGAGATGAAAAGGGCACAGTAAATGGATCCTTTTCAAACAGAAGAAAAAAACAGAGCGTGAATGATTTCCCAAGGCAGAGCATATAAAATGGATTCTACCTTTTTATCTTGAAAGCATTCAAAAGGAAATGTTTATGAATGAGAGGTGAAACATAACAATTTACATATGAAATCAGGGAGAGAACAAAAGCTAAATCTCATACCACATGGATCCCACAAATCAGAGCTACATGTTTTATTAATTCCCTGTCAGACTGTATAATGGAGCGTAGAGATGTTCTTCCACACTATTCCCCTACTTCTGAATTATAGACTTTTCTCTCTTTTTTTACAATTACAATAAATACACTGAAATGTGGGAACATAGATCCACAGAAACGAGAGCTGTTCTAACAGCTGAAGAACTGAAATGAAATCATAGAAAAATTTCTAACGGTCTTCACCTGAAAAGAAGAAACAATAATACATTTGATTGCTGGCAGATTTCACATTTTTTGCTGTTGAAGAATAAAATAGGCAATCAGATCCTATTTTCTCTGCTGCTGTAGACATCTTTGCTTAATTTAAGCTCTTGGCCAGCCGATTGTTGCTTTGCTTTCCATTATTTCTTTTGAATAAACTGTCTTTCTCAATAAAACACTTTGAAACGAAACTATGCCTTTAGTGAAGGGAGAAAATCAATTTTAAATGGGAAAAGGGAATGGAGAGGAGGTGAGTCGCATTTGGAACGCACCACACAAAAGTTTCGATGCGATGGCATGGGTCTGATGGGTAATTATGAATGGAACGGGGTAATCCATTTGAGAACCAATAATAGCGATTTTTTGCTTTTACAAAGGGAGGAAGAACTTTGCATATGAAAGGGCAGAGGGCTAAGGTGGGACCGGGGTGCAATCGGAATCGGAAATTGGAGTGGGGCGCATAACATAATGAATTTGAATATCTCCGATGCAATAATAATGCGGCGATAGGGATAAAACTTTGTTTAAATAAAATAAAACAAAATTTAATTTAACAACAGGGGAGAGGTCTATTTATGATGAATGGGTGGAAGATTATGTGGCGGGCCCGACCAATCGGGATCGGAGATCGGAAGGAGGGTGGAGAGCGATGTTTTATATGGGAAGGCCGATTGCCGATGAGCTGTGAGCCGTTAGATCGTCGATCGGATCAATGGTTATGGTGTAATCGGGCGGGGTTGATCAGAGGCAGGATTTAAATGGTTCGATTGGAATGTTCCGATTGGCAGAGGACCGTCGGATTGGATGATGAGATCGACGGCGGGCGTGTAATCGGGAGTGAGCCATCGAGGGAGCGGATCGGGAGTTGTGATCGAGAGATCGGAGGAGGGGCTGCGATCAATCGCATCAGAGTTTTTTGCGATTGGCCAATTGGAAGCATTTTTCAAATGTTGCGATTTCACGATGGGAAGGTCGGCGGGGTTTTATAATAAAACATTTATACTTTATAATAAGGTTTTAAAGGGTCATGGGGGGGAAGTGGTTTTAATCGCACAAGTATTTTTTGGATTTTAATCATGCGACTATGTATTTGGAGTGGGGGGGAAAGGGATTTTATTAAAGAAAAATATTAAACTTTAACAATACAAAGTTTAAAGGGAAAAATGGGAAATAGGGGGTATATGAGGATATAGGGACTTTTACTTCACTTAAGCATAAATTTCAATCCAGAAGTCAGTTTTGAGAGTGTAGTATACCATTGGAAAGATCTTTCCAGGCTCCTTCTGATGGATCTACTTGGAGGATGATTTGGTGCTGAACATGCTACAGGAAACTTCTCTGAAGGCAGGGACATCACTTTGTGGATATAACAGCTTCTAAATTGTAACTTATTACACATGATGATATAGAATTACATAATGACTAATAATAAAGGCAAAATATCACGTTTTCACCTCAAAACATGGTTTTGAGGTGAAAATTACATCAAGCCGAATAAAATGTCTCTTTGATCTTCCAGGTGTAGTGACTTTGAATTTATTGACTTCCTCATGACCTTGATGTGAAAATTACATCAAGCCGAATATAATTTCTCTTTGATCTTCTAGGTGCAGTGACTTTGAATTTATTGACTTCCTCATGACCTTGCTGATATTATTGACATTTGACTCATTAATTTGACCATGGTGAGACCCTAGAAACTAATGAGACCCATCCTATGACCTACTGACATGATTTTGAGAATGAAAGTGACTAATTACTAAAGACCATAGAAAGGAAAATCAGCAAGTACCTTATGAGGGAAAACTGATAAAAAATTACTACCATCAATGAATCCATGACCTAGTGGAATGGTGAAATTTATTCGGTATGAGACACCTAATATGCAATTGCAAAGGAGCAGTTTTGATCACTGATGGCAGTATGACTAGACTGACACTAACAGAGGACAACACTTGTTTGAAGGAGAGGGGGATGTTAGGTCCCTATATTACTAGTGTAGTCTCTTATTATGTTAGTATAACCACCCTTATTGTTATTGTTGTACCCCTATAACCCCCATATTGTTATTATTGTGCCCTTACATTATTATTCTTAGGTCGGTTAGGATTACATTATGGCCCCACTAGGATTACATTGTGGCCCCATGGACTCCTATATATAGAAAGGAGGTTTTTTCATTTGTATCATCCAAGAATTGTTCATTCATGTAATGTATTGGAGGTTGCCCCCTCGAAGTGGATTATTTCCAAGGAGTTGATATGTCTTTTCTTCTATTTTTGGAGCTAGTTTCATAACAGAGCAACAAAGTCTGAGCAGCGCAAAGCAGAGTTGGTAGTAGTGCAGGAAGGCACAACAAAGAGTCAGAAGCAATGCAATAGCTTCAAATGGTCAGCACAGAGTTTTGCAGTAGTCACACCTTCAGTATAAGATGCATCATGTTGAACATGTATTTCAGTGTTTGGATGTTTTTCTATTGCATCAGGCAACAAAGTTGCAGTGTATTAGTAGTTAGAATAAATACACAAGGTCAACAACAACATAGATGCAGCAACATAGTTATTAGTGGGAAATTGCGTCAAACATTAGCAATGCAGAGGGAGATGTTGCAGAATCAGTGTACTGCTTCAGCAAGATGCATTACTAGAGCACATTCCTCACTAAGAGGGAGTTCTGATTTATGTTATTATTAGATGCGATCTAAGTCTCAAATTTTGTAGGGGGCTTAGACACATGTATTCCAAATAACCCATAAAGTGTTTTGGGAAATTCCACCTAAATTGTGTTTTATTAAAACAATTAATTATTTTTAATGGGAGCCTAAGTCTAAACTTAGGGAATTAAAATAATTAAAGGGTATTAATAAAACAGGATGTGAATATTTTAGTAAAAGATAGAGATCAAGTCAATTTAATATTAGTCGTTTATTAGTGATTTAATCTCAGTCGTTGAAGTCTCAATGAGAAGATTATAAGAATGACTTGATGGGAATTCAGAAAAACACACCGAGAGAGTCTAGATATCGAATTTCTGAAGTGAGCAGCGTAGAGCAACTAGATGATCGATCGAGATGATTCTTGTAGAGAGGGGTAGATATAATTTTCCAGTTCGGGTTTTCTTGATCCATAGAGTGCAAAGAAGATAGGGCAAAGAGTAGTCTGGAGAGGAAGTGCAGTGCCACATAGAGGCAGCGTAGTGGAAGAGAAGAGCTTTAGAGGGAGTTTGTATTTATGTTGGGGAATAGTCAGGATCCAGTGCTGGAGTCGGGGTGTGAGACGGGGAGGCTAGAGTGCTAAATTTTCCAGTTGGCAGAGAGATCAAATGAGGTGTAGCGCAGTCCCAGCTACAGTGACACAGTAGCTATGTAGGAGTGATGTAGTACTACGTAGAGGCTCATCTCTAGCACATATTAGTGCCAAATATTCCAGTGACAGGGTGAGATCATATCACCATATTTTTGTTCAGCTAGATCTCTATATAGGATTTCTAGTCATGACATCCAAAGAAGTGTACTCAGAAATTACTTCTTAATAATATCAAACCCTCAATTGTTGCATCGATTTCCCGCATTGGGTTTTTCTGGGGACTTAGTCAAAAAATAATGGTGTCGTGTGTGTCATTTTTTTCTTGCTCGGATCTTGTTTCTGCATTTAATTTCCATAGATTATTTAAGTGAAGGTTGTAGTGTGAATTATTAAGTAAAAGTTAACAATTAGGTGAATATTTTCTAGTTTCTGCAATAGGATTCTAGTGTAGTAATTTTCACATTTATAATGATTTAAGACTCTAGTATTTTTTGGAGAGAGAATGAGTAGAACTCTCATATAAATCACAATCATAAAGTGAACTTCTAAATTGAACTAGGCCTTCTTGCATGCTCTAATTTTATCTATAAAGAGGTGGATGAAGGCACATCATTCACAAGTTTGTGAGATCAAGTCTTTGTGAGTGGAGTGAGTATTCTTGAGGAGAAAGTGTGCACATATTTATAATATTTGTGCCACGAAATAGGAGCTCTATTATGCGCTAGGAAATAGGAGAAGTGCACAAGGAAATAGGGGCTCTAATGCACAAGGATTATGGAGCAGAGAAAATGATTCTCAGGGCATGTCGAGATTATTTCTAAAAGACCAATTTTTAGTTGCAATACTAAAGTTAATTGTAATAGATCTATATTTATCAAGAACAATCAAGAAGATACCATAAAAAAGAAAGAAAGTTTTCCCTTTTTGGTTTTCTGGGTAAAACAAACGTGTCAAATTTGTGTGCATGTGTTTTTTCCTTTGGTGTTTTTTTGTTGCTTATGGATTGTTAAGAAACGTTGTATCTTGGTGAAATTAAATTTTGTTTCAGTTTTAGTTGCCTGGTTTTTAGTAATTCATCTAAGTAGTTTCAGAGTTTCAAGAAAAAAATAACATGGTATTAGAGTAGAGATCAACATAAAAACCAAAAAATAAGTGAAGGGTGTGGTTTAAATAGGAGGCTTGCGTTAGAGTTTTGAAGACCATTTTTTGGATAATAAGATGTCGTTCCAAGGACTGAGGAAAAATCACTATTTAGAGGGAGCCTCTAAATTATCCTCATGGATGGAGTGGATCTCAGTGGTGTTGGAAGATAATGGTGTGCTAGAATTTGTAAAGAATAAAATAGTCCCACCTCAAGATGCCCAACAATTGATCCAACAGAAAAAGAAGCGACACCATGGCTAGGAAGATCATCCTTGAGGGGGTCAAAGATCGTATTATCCCTCATCTTCATGGGAAGAAGACAACACATGAGATGTGGAAATCCATCTTAGATTTGTATCAGGGTTCCAATGATGCCAGGAAACTTGCTCTGAAGGACAAGCTAAGAAATATATGGATGAGAAAAGGAGAGAAAATAATTATGTATCTTTAAAATTTCACCCATGTTTAGGATGAGTTATTTGGAGTGGGAAATACTGTAGAAGAAAATTACCTTTAGATTCTTGTTCTTCTGGGACTTCATAATTCTTGGGAAAATTTCCAGGATGCAGTCAACGAAAGATAGAATATTCCCAGTTTGAAAAGGTTGTGGTCAAATTACATCCAAGAATAAAACCAGAAAGGGGCGAAAGCTATGAGATCATCGAAGTCAGAAGACAAGGAGAAATTTACCCTAGCAGGAAAATGAAGCAAAGCAAAGGGAAATAAGGGAAAAGGAAAGGTCGAGTCTAGCTAGAAGGGAGAGAAGAAGAAGAAATATTTTAGCAAGATCAAATGATTCCATTTCCACCACTTTAGGAACTATGCCACTAAGTGTTCTAACTGGAAGAAGGGGTCCAGTCTAGATCATTTGGCTAAATCGACTGAGATAGATGTGTTTTATTCTCAATTTGTGAAATATTTCTCATTCATATCTTGCACGGAAAGATTAGGAGGCAACAACATATGGTACATTGATTCTGGAGCATCCTCCCACATGTATGGGAACAAGGAATATTTTACCTAGTTGAAGGACAAGGAAATGTAGTTTTACATTGAGCTAGGAGATGATGAAAAGTAAATCACTAGGGGAATAGGTATTATTAATTTTGATAGGGAATGTGATAGATCTCTCCATCTCAAGGATGTCCTCTATGTTCTAGGCCTTAAGAAGAACCTTATTTTTGTTGTTGCTTTAGAGGAAAAGGGTTATGATATCATATTTAGCAGAGGTAAGACTTACCTCAAGAACTTAGATTTTGGATCTATGAAGCAGATTGGTGTGAGGAAGAAGAATATTTATAGGCTGTGGGTTGAGACATGTGTAACCTTGAGCATCAAGGCAAGAAGTGTGCAAAGAAAAGACACAGGGGATGTTTGGCACAAATGCATGGGGAATTTGCATCATGGGGCATTGAAGATACTTCAAAAGATAGCCATAAGACTACCACAATTTTCATTCAACCAACATGATGTGTGCAAGGGGTGCACACTTGGCAAGTATGCCAAACCATTTTTTCAGGGTCAAGAAAACAAAGCCAAAGGTATTTTGGATTTGGTACATTCAGACGTACTTGGTGATGAGGGACATCATTAGGGGTGAAATCGGGAAGTTGGGAAACACTTTTTGGCGGATGGCTAGAATTTGGGAGAAATTTTTAATTTCTCGTCCGAGAAAATAGTCAACTATATTTCTTGACCGAGAGTTTTAAAAACTCTCGTCCGAGAGTTTTATTGGGTTTAACCAGAGTTAAAAATATCTCAGACGAGAGTTATGCATTTTCTCATCCGAGAGTTTTATTGACGGAAACTCTCGAGAAGACTTTTGGAAGAGAGTTTTAAAAACTCTCAGATGAGAGTTTTAAAAGATCTCGGATGAGAGTTTTAAAAAATCTCGTATGAGACTTTTAAAAACTCTCGTATGAGAGTTTTAAAAACTCTCATCCTAGAGTTTTTTCAACTCTCGTCTGAGAGTTTTATTCCTATAATAAAACGCCAAAATTATTAAGTTGTTTTAATTGGTACTTTATTTTATATAAAACTCTCGGTACTTTAGAATTGGTACTTTATATAATTTTAATAGTACTTTATTAAAATTAAAAAATGATAAAAAATAATAAAATTATAATTTTATTTTAAATTATTTTATTATTATTAATGATAAAAAATACATGAATATTTAATTAAATAAATTTTGTTACAATATTTTGTAATATCAATATTATATAAAAAACTAAAAATATTTTATATAAAACTAATTGATATATTAATATAAATAAAATAAAATTCTAAAACATAAATCAAAATAAAAACAACTATATATGATTTATATAATATTTTTTTTGAAATTAATGAATAAATTTAAATTTAAAAAACAATTGACTAAATGCAATGAGGTGATAAAGGAGACAATGCATAACGCCTTAATATCGTTATAAATTCTTGGAAATCTCGAGACCTTTTTGAAGTGAGATGAGCTTCTTGGAATGGGTCACTTTATCTTCCACTTTAGTTTCACACGATTAACTTGAAAGAAGTCTATTTTCCTAGGTATGGATGTAAGGGAATAAACAATATTATTTGATAATTGAGTGAGATGCCCTTCTTGGAATGGGTCCTCTTATCTTCCACTTTAGTTTCACAAGATCAAATTGAAATGAAGTTTAATTTCCTAGGTATGGATGTAAGGGGATAACGAATATTATCCGAAAAGGAAATGAATGTTAAGTGTGACATTCCAAGCAGAAGTGTATGGGATTGGAGAATTATGTTATTGCAAAAAACTAACCCTTGACCCCTTAAACCCTAATTCCTAACCCCTAAACCCTTAACCCCATAAACCTTAAACCTCTAAACCCTTAACCCCTAACCCATTTACCCCCCACTAAACCTCTAAATCCCTAACCCATTTAACCCCTAAACCCTTAACCCCTACCCCTAACACGTTAACCCCTAACCCATTTAAGCACCTAAACCCCAAAACCCCTAACTCCTAACCCCTAAAATACTTAACTGCTAAATCCCCTAACACCCTAAACCTCTAAACCAATCCTAACCCATTTAACCCCCTAAACCTCAAAACCCTAACCCCTTAAACCCTAATTCCCAACCCATAACCCTGGACCCCTTAAACCCTATTTCCTAACCCATAAACCCTTAACCCCTAACCCCTTAAACCCTAATTCCCAACCCCTAACCAATTCAACACCCTAAACCCCTAAAAACCTAACCCATTTAAGTGTTTATTCCATTTAACCGCCAAAACCCTAACCCCTAACCCCTAAAATCCTTCACTACTAAATCCCTTAAACCTCTAAACCTATAACCCATTTAACCCCCTAAACCCTAAACATCTAAACCCTTAACCACTAACCCCTTAAACCCTAATTCCCAACCCCTAACCAATTCAACACCCTAAAACCCTAAAAACCTAACCCATTTAAACCCATTAACCCCTAACTTCTAACCCCTAAAATCCTTAACTGCTAAATCCCCTAACCCCCTAAACCTCTAAACCAACCCCAACCCATTTAACCCCCTAAACCCTAAACCTATAACCCCTTAAACCCTAATTCCCAACCCATAACCCATTCAACCCCTTAAACACCTAAACCTCTAACCCATTAACCCTTGACCCCTTAAACACTAATTCCTAACCCTTAACCCATTTAACCCACTAAACCCTTAACCCCTAACCCATTTACCCCCACTAAACCTCTAAACCCCTAACCCATTTAACCCCTAAACGCTAAACCTCTAAACCCTTAACCCCTACCCCTAACTCGTTAACCCCTAACCCATTTAAGCCCCTAAACCCCAAAACCCCTAACCCCTTAAACCCTAATTCCCAACCCATAACCCTTGACCCCTTAAACCCTAATTCCTAACCCCTCAAACCTTAACCCCTAATCCATTAAACCCTAATCCCCAACCCCTAACCAATTCAACACCCTAAACCCCTAAAAACCTAACCCATTTAAATGTGGATTCAATTTAACCCCCAAAACCCTAACCCCTAACCCCTAAAATCCTTCACTGCTAAATCCCCTAACCCCCTAAACCTCTAAACATGTAACCCATTTAACCCCCTAAACCCTAAACCTCTAAACCCTTAACCCCTAACCCCTTAAACCCTAATTCCCAACCCCTAACCAATTCAACACCCTAAACCCCTAAGAACCTAACCCATTTAAGTGTGGATTCCATTTAACCCCCAAAACCCTAACCCCTAACCCCTAAAATCCTTCACTGCTAAATCCCCTAACCCCCTAAACCTCTAAACCTATAACCCATTTAACCCCCTAAACCCTAAACCTCTAAACCTTTAACCCCTAACGCCTTAAACCCTAATTCCCAACCCCTAACCAATTCAACACCCTAAACCCCTAAAAACCTAACCCATTTAACCCCATTAACCCCTAACTTCTAACCCCTAAAATCCTTAACTTCTAAATCCCCTAACCCCCTAAACCTCTAAACCAACCCTAACCCATTTAACCCCCTAAACCCTGAACCTATAACCCCTTAAACCCTAATTCCCAACCCATAACCCATTCAACCCCTTAAACACCCAAACCTCTAACCCCTTAACCCTTGACCCCTTAAACCCTAATTCCTAACAGAGCTAACCCATACTCCTAAACCCTTAACCCATACCCCTAACCTGTTAACCCCTAACCCATTTAAGCCCCTAAACCCCTAAACCCCTAACCACTTCAACACCCTAAACCCCTAAAAACCTAACCCATTTAAGAGTGGATTCCATTTAACCCCCAAAACCCTAACCCCCAACACCTAAAATCCTTCACTGCTAAATCCCCTAACCCCCTAAACCTCTAAAATTGTAACCCATATAGCCCCCTAAACCCTAAAACTCTAAATCCTTAACCCAAAACCCCTTAAATCTTAATTCCCAACCCATAACCCTTGACCCCTTAAACCCTAATTCCTAACCCCTAAAACCTTAACCCCCTAAACCCTAAACCTCTAAACCCTTAACCCCTAACCCATTTACCCCCACTAAACCTCTGAACCCCTAACCCATTTAACTCCTAAACCCTAAACCTCTAAACCCTTAACCCCTACCCCTAACTTGTTAACCACTAACCCATTTAAGCCCCTAAACCCCTAAACCCCTAACCAATACAACACCCTAAACCCCGAAAAACCTAACTCATTTAAGTGTGGATTGCATTTAACCCCCAAAACCCTAACCCCTAACCCCTAAAATCCTTCACTGCTAAATCCCCTAACCCCCTAAACCTCTAAGCACAGCAAGCAGGCCCCAAAGCCCCCTACCCCCCGAGCCCTAACCAATTCAACACCACAAACCCCTAAAAACCCTAACCCATTTAAGTGTGGATTCCATTTAACCCCAAAACCTAACCCCTAACTCCTAAAATCCTTGTTGCTAAATCCCCCAACCCCCTGTAAACCCCTAAACATACCCCATTTAACCCCCAGAACTAAACCTCTAAACCCTTAACCCCTAACCCCTTAAACCATAATTCCCAACCCATAACCCTTGACCCCTTAAACCCTAATTCCTAACTCCTAAACCCTTAAACCACTAAACCCTAAACCTCTAGACCCTTAACCACTAACCCATTTGCCCCTACTAAACCTCTAAACCCCTAACCCATTTAACCCCTAACCCCTAAACCTATAAACCCTTAACCCCTACCCTTAACCCATTAACCCTTAACACATTTAAGCCCCTAAACCCAAAACCCCTAACCCCTTAAATCCTAATTCCCAACCCTTGACCCCTTAAACCCTAATTCATAACCCCTAAACCCTTAACCACTAAACCCTTAACCCCTAACCCCTTAAACCCTAATTCCCAACCCCTAACCAATTCAACACCCTAAACCCCTAAAAACCTAACCCATTTAAGTGCGGATTCCATTTAATCCCCAAAACCCTAACCCCTAACCCCTAAAATCCTTCACTTCTAAATCCCCTAACCCCCTAAACCTCTAAACCTGTAACCCATTTAACCCCCTAAACCCTAAACCTCTAAACCCTTAACCCCTAACCCCTTCAACCCTAATTCCCAACCCTTAACCAATTCAACACCCTAAACCCCTAAAAACCTAACCCATTTAAGTGTGGATTTCATTGAACACCCAAAACCCTAACCCCTAACCCCTAAAATCCTTCACTGCTAAATCCCCTAACCCCCTAAACCTCTAAGCCTGTAACCCATTTAACCCCCTAAACTGTAAACCTCTAAACCCTTAACCCCTAACCCATTAAACCCTAATTCCCAACCCCTAACCAATTCAACACCGTAAACCCCTAAAAACCTAACACATTTAACCCCATTAACCCCTAACTTCTAACCCCTAAAATCCTTAACTGCTAAATCCCCTAACCCCCTAAACCTCTAAACCAACCCTAACCCATTTAACCCCCTAAACCCTAAACCTATAACCCCTTAAACCCTAATTCCCAACCCATAACCCATTCGACCCCTTAAACACCTAAACCTCTAACCCCTTAACCCTTGACCCCTTAAACCCTAATTCCTAACCCCTAACCCATTTAAACCCCTAAACCCTAAACCTCTAAAGCCTTAACCCCTACCCCTAACCCGTTAACCCCTAACTTCTAACCCATAAAATCCTTAACTGCTAAATCCCCTAACCCCCTAAACCTCTAAACCAAACCTAACCCATTTAACCCCCTAAAACCTAAACCTATAACCCCTTCAACCCTAATTCCCAACCCATAACCCATTCAAACCCTTAAACACCTAAACCTCTAACCCATTAACCCTTGACCCCTTAAACCCTAATTCCTAACCCCTAGCCCATTTAACCCCCTAAACCCTAAACCTCTAAACCGTTAACCCCTAACCCATTTAACCCCACTAAACCTCTAAACCCCTGACCCATTTAACCCCTAAGCCCTAAACCTCTAAACGGGTGCTCTAACACTTATACCCTGTAACCCCTAGCCCGGTTAAGACCCTGGCAGAAAAACTAGTAACGTTTCAACACCTGAAGCCACACTTACCTCAACTATGATGGTTAAATTTAACTCCTAAACCTCTAAGCTTAACTATATAGCCTAAACCTAAACCTCTAGGCCTGCCACCTCGCCGCCAACCTAATTCCCAAACATAACCCTTGACACCTTAAACCTAATTCCTAACCCCTAAACCCTTAACCCTAAACCCTAAACCTCTAAACCTTTAACCCACTAACCCATTTACCCCCACCCAAACCTCTAAAACCTAACCCATTTAACCCTGAAAACCCTAACCCTCTAAACCCTTAACCCCTACCCACCTGACTTGATTAACCCCCTATTTCCAGATTTAAGCCTAGGCCCCAAGGCCCTAACGATTCAACACCTAAACCCAAAAACCTAACCCATTTAAGTGTGGATTCCATTTAACCCCAAGAAAACCCTAGCCCTAACCCACAAATCCTTCACTACTAAATCCCCTAAACCCTAAACCTCTAAACCTATAACTTCGGCTAAGCCCCTAAACCCCCAAACCCTAACTAATTCAACACCCTAAACCCCTAGAAACCTTGCATTTAAGTGTAAGTTCATTTAACCCCCAAAACCACAACATACAACCTAAGTCTTTAACAACTGATTACTGTTGCTGGCCAGGCGGCCATGGCCGACGGCCCTAGGCCTGGGCCTCTAAACCCTTAACCCCTAACCCCTTAAACCATAATTCCCAACCCGTAACCCTTGACCCCTTAAACCCTAATTCCTAACCCCTAAACCCTTAACCCCCCAAACCCTAAACTTATACACCCTTAACCCCTAACCCATTTACTCGTACTAAACCTCTAAACCCCTAACCCATTTAACCCCTAAACCCTAAACCTCTAAACCCTTAACCTCTACCCATAACCCGTTAACCCCTAACCCATTTAAGCCCCTAAACCCCAAAACCCCTAACCCCTTAAACCCTAATTCCCAACCCATAACCCTTGACCCCTTAAACCATAATTCCTAACCCCTGAACCCTTAACCCCTAACCCCTTAAACCCTAATTCCCAACCCCTAACCAATTCAACACCCTAAACCCCTAAAAACCTAACCCATTTAAGTGTGGATTCCATTTAACACCCAAAACCCTAACCCCTAACCCCTAACCCCGAAAATCCTTCACTGCTAAATCCCCTAACCCCCTAAACCTCTAAACCTGTAACCCATTTAACCCCCTAAACCCTAAACCTCTAAACCCTTAACCCCTAACCCCTTAAACCCTAATTCCCAACCGCTAACCAATTCAACACCCTAAACCCCTAAAAACCTAACCCATTTAAGTGTGGATTCCATTTAACTCCCAAAAATCTAACCCTTAACCCCTAAAATCCTTCATTGCTAAATCCCCTAACCCCCTAAACCTCTAAACTTGTAACCCATTTAACCCCCTAAACTCTAAACCTCTAAACCCTTAACCCCTAACCCCTTAAACCCTAATTCCCAACCCCTAACCAATTCAACACCCTAAACCCCTAAAACCCTAACCCATTTAACCCCATTAACCCCTAACTTCTAACCCCTAAAATTCTTAATTGCTAAATCCCCTAACCCCCTAAACCTCTAAACCAACCCTAACCCATTTAACCCCTTAAACCCTAAACCTATAACCCCTTAAACCCTAATTCCCAACCCATAACCCATTCAACCCCTTAAACACCTAAACATCTAACCCCTTAACCCTTGACCCCTTAAACCCTAATTCCTAACCCCTAACCCATTTAACCCCCTAAACCCTAAACTTCTAACCCCTTAACCCCTACCCCTAGCCCGTTAACCCCTAACCCATTTAAGCCCCTAAACCCCAAAACCCCTAACCCATTTGACCCCTTAAACCCTAAACATGTAAACCCCTAAACCCTAAACATATAAACCCCTAAACCCTAAACATATAAAACCCTAAATATATAAACCCCTAAACCCTAAACATATAAAACCCTATACATATAAACCCCTAAAACTTTTGATTAAAACATTTAATAAAACTCTTTGCTGAGAGTTTATAAAACTCTCGGCCGAGAGTTTTCTAAACTCTCGGCCTAGAGTTTTCTAAACTCTCGGCCTAGAGTTTTCTAAACTCTCGTCCGAGAGTTTCATCGGGTAAACTCTCAGGCACGAACTCTCGTCCGAGAGTTTTTTAAACTTTTAGCCGAGAGTTTGGCCATGCGGTTAAATGTAACTTTAGGTGGGTTAAACTCTCGGTCGAGAGTTTTATAAATTTCTCGTCCGAGACATTATCTTGGTTGAGAGTTTCTGGTCAACGAAAAACCCAGAAAATTCTGCAGTTTTCAGGAACTTGAAATTTTGGAGGGGCGGAACACCTACAAAAAAAAAATGTTATATGTTAGACCAAGTACCATTAGATTCATCTCTGAATCTAGTTTCTGATGATATGAGATTTGTGGAGTTTCATTAAAAAATTCAATTTTTTATTAATTTTTTACTAAACTATGTCACTGTGGAATTTCATTGTTCGAAAAATTGCACTGAATGAAAATTCGATAACTTTCAAATGACGAAACCAAAAAATTCAGAAAAATCATATTGCATTTCCTCTCCGTGTCTACTTCAAAATGGTACTCTCATTTTTCTTATTGACGATCACATTGAAAAGAAAATCTAGGGATCATAAAATGTACTGAAACATCACTGTTTTTTTGTCTTCGTCCATTTTAAAAAATAATAAAAAATAGTGATTTAATATGAAAATTACCAAAAAATAGTCTGTGCACTAGTGCAATATATGCATATTATGATTCTATGGTTTTTTTCCAAAAAATGAATAACCTTCCCTAAAAAAAGTTATGGATCATAAAGTGACTATTTATGTTTGCCTGAAAATTTCAAGTATATGCAGTTAGTAAACAATAAATTTACCCCTCTATATGTCAATATTTTCTTTTTTTTTAAATATGGGTATGGAGGTAAGACAATTATCTACAATTATTGTTTTTATGTCAAAGCATAATTTGCAATAAAATTATGAGTTTAGTGGAGGTGAAGTTGAAAAACATAGAAAATTACAATTTTCAACATCAAAAAAGGGTAAAAAGTGTTTCCCAACTTCACATTTTCACCCATTATATATATATATATATATATATATATAGCGTCCTTAAGGATATTGGGTTGTTTTAAATCGTGGGATGTTGTGACAGAGTATCCTTGGGAGGGGAATGTGGGTGTGGGGCTTATATGATGTGGATGTGGGACCTTATGATGAAGCTTAGATAGTCCTATCATTTATTGTGGATAGTCCAATATTTGAGCATAAATGGTGGCTCTATGGGGATTGTTGTGCTGTGCACCCTAAACAAAAGGGCTCCACATTCGATCCACTTTTGGGACACCTTATATATTGCACTAGATGCAACTAATTTGTGCTCTGTTAGTATCCTTCATGCACGTTTCCTTTTCCCATATTTACCGAGTATGCCATTCTTTGATCCCATACATATAGTCCATCTTTGATCCCAAAGTATGCCATTCATTTTGAATAATTATGCCACTTTACCTCTCAGACATACATCACCTCATAAATAGAAATAATGGGACGATGGATGGTAGAATAATTATTCCAATTTTCTCTAACTTACAGACTTAAAATATTAATTTATTCAATCCATTGTTGCATAATTATCTTTATATTCTTCAATTTCAAAAGTGATTAATATACATAATTTTCCCAAAATTTCAACATTTATAAACTTTTTCTTATGTTCTCAAAAATGTATGATGATTCATTCCCCTTTTCCATGTTATTGGTTATTCTGAATAATGCAATCTCAAGATGGAAATATGCAATATGGAGTTCAATTTTTTCAAGCTAAAAAATAATGTAGGTTTTAATAAATTCACGGTTTGCTAACCAAGGCATAGTATATTCATGATGACAGCCCCAATAAAATTATATGCCATTTTGTTCTATGCATATATAACAAACTTCACCATGGATTTAAAAAAATAGTGGCTTTTGTATATGGGATACAATATAGTTTCCATGTTTATCAAAATAGGTCATTTTTAGTAAGAAAATTAAACCAAATTGTTGGGTTATTTTGGATTCATCTTAAAGCACAATCCCATTCCAACTCTATGTGTACCATGCAAACTCTATATTTTCAATGGTGTAAATTTAATGTCCCTCTAACTCATCATTTTTCTTTCATTTAGACCAAAAACATTAATTACTCATTTTTGTATAAATCGAATAATATTTTTGGAATACACAACTTTAGATTTAAGACATTCAAATGTGATAAGGTATTTTTTGGAAGAAGTTTTTTTATAGGATTTCCTTTCTCTTCCATGGAATATGTTTAGATTTAAGATATTTAAATCTAATTAGATATTTTTTTGAAGAAAAATATTATAAGATTTCCTTTTTATTCCCTAGAATATGATCTATGAGCTCTACTTCAGCTAGATGCCATGTTTTTTATAAGTGAAATAATTAATAACTAAAATACACATGTCTAGATTTGAGACATTCAAATTTGGTGGGATTTTTTTTCGAAGAAAAATCTTATAGGATTTCCTTTATCTTCCCTATAATATGAGCTATGATCTCTACTTCAACTAGATGCATTGAGTTTTATAAGTGAAATAATTAATAACTACAATACTATTAACAATTACCCAAATTTTCTAATTAAGCTTATATAGGCCATGTATATATTTATAATATTTGCTTGAAAATTTTGGGTGGATGTGCTTAAACCAAAAAGGGAATTCATAATCATGGCATTTTGAGGGTAAAACCCAATAAAACAATTTAATACCTGCCCATGTTGGATAATGACATATTCTTGACCAAATTTTCGCTGCCTCCGAAAAGAAACAATTGCATGGTTTATGTAGAAATATATTTACATGTGGAAATAAGTGGAATTCAATTTACATGTAAATGAATTTTTACACAAACCACACATTTTTTTCTTTTCCATATCAACGAAAATTTAGTCAAGAAAACGTTCATTATGCCACATGGGTGGTATTAAATTATTTTAGTGGGTTTTAATCTCAGAAATCCATGACTGTGAATTCCCTTATTGGTCCCAGCAATTCCAACCAAAAATTTCAAGAAAATATTATAAATATATGCATATCTTATAGAAGTGATAGAACTGGGTAATCTCTAATAGTATTGTAGTCAATTATTTACTAACTTTTATCTAAACAACCATTATTCTTCATCATAGGACTAGAAGCAACATATAATAATACTAAATATGCAAGCATTCCTATGTGTCTAATATTCTTGTTGATTACCAACGTTGAGGAAACATTTTGGTCTAATTTCCCTTATTTTCTTGATGCAATAGCATTTAATAATTAAATGATACAATGTATCTGTGATCTTATTTCCTTGATCCAATATCCTTTAATAATGAAAGGATACCACATATCCATGGGAGAATCATAATCATCTTTTGTCATTACAAATCTTAGTAAGCATCTCTACTGTGATATCTTAATCATATCTTATCATTAAAAATCTTAGCAAATATTTCACTAAGTTGTCCTTTGAAATTTGTTTAGAATAAAATTTTGGTGGAGAAACTCAAGGGATGCTTCTCCACATTTATGAATGACATTTCAAGTAAATCTGCATAACCTAGGGGATTTGAACCATGCATTTGTTGGCACTAAATTAACCATATGTACAATAACATTGACAACAAACAAATTAGTCGATTCCTTTGGTTCTTAATATCTCATTTATAGCTAAGTGGAATACCATGTGAAATCACAAATATGAAAGTGATTATTAAGATAATTAATCAGGACCAAACACATATTTTCTTAGTGGAAACCATAAAATGTTGACATCAAATATCTTTTTTCTCATTCCATAGGAGAAATATTATAATCCCAACTTGTCATTTTCTATTATCTGTCATTATAATCTCGATATTTGAACCAATATCTTATCAATATTTTCTCAGTGATAATATTGCACACTCACATAAAAAAATATTATTTCTCCAAAGCATTTCTTCCAATTTATTATGTTATTGTCATGGAAAGAAAATATGATATCATTACATCCAATACGTACATTGTAGAAATTTATATAACTGATATGTTATATCCGAGATTCTCTTGATCACACACTATTTGACTTCGTGCACAATACATAATCTATTCTACCATTTATCATTAATTGCGGAAATAAAAACAATCGCATGCGCACATTAAAACCATAAACATTCACACATATGAACATAGTATTTAATGGGAAAGATTAAAGCTGAAAACCCCCAACTATATGTATATTATATGTCATAGAGATCATGTAACAATCATTATACAAAGCTCCTCACAAGCTCTCAGTATAATCTCCAATTGCTACACACTAAACACGTCCGATCTAGCAAATCACATGCTCCAATCTCTGCCACCTGATAGCCTGCCTCTACTGCACAATCACTGCTAAAGAATGGCTCTAATTAAACTCAAATTGGTCCAGCCTTGCTCACACAATCCTCATTGGCATCTCCAACCACTATGTGTTGCAAATCATGTAACACTATAGTCACAACTGATAGTCACACTTCTCTTACACCTACCTCTTCACTGGTCTCCACTGAAACTGTCCATGCACTGTAGTTAACTGATGCATTTTTTAGTTTATTAGTGAGTTAATAATTAGTGAATTAATTAATAATTAATTCATACCACTCTCACTAGTGTATCAATCACTTAGACTAGATAAAACTAGCTCAACTATGTTTAACTCAGTTACACTAAACACAACTCCACCAACTACCTCAATAAATCCACCAAAATATGTCACATGAGTTCTAACTGAACTATCCATGCAATAGCTCCACTTAACCCTCAAGAATAGTGTAATTCCTTCTATCAGCTCCTGTGCCACATCTGTGCACTTAACTGAAGTGCTCCAAGAGAATAAGATAATTTTTATAGTCCAAATATTATTAAGAGCTAATAATATTCGACATATCTATTTTTAGAATGGAAATATAAAAATAGATTCTGCCCAATATGTCTAAAAATAGAATTCCATCTATTTTTCCAACTTGACCAACCATGCACAAATAGCATCCTACAACTCATAGAATATGATCGACATGTCTAAAAATAGACTTGCGCCAAAAATACACTGCGGGCCCACTTAATGAAGGCGACTTCTTTCCACTAAGCTCATCATCTTGTTGCAATCTCAACACTCCCTATCAACAAGATAAGGATTATCTGCCACCCCTATCCTGCCCCTATGGTATTCGAATTTTCTCCTGGTTAGCGCCTTCGTCAAGATATCAGCATCTCGATCCTCCGTGGGAATGTATGAAAGTAACATGATCTTCCGCTGCACATAATCTCTGATATGATGATACTGGATGTGAATGTGTTTAGATCTATCATGAAATACTAGATTAACTGAGAGTTTGATGCAACTCTGATTATCACAATATATTACAGTAGGATCTAAGTGTGAACCAAACAACCCGACTAGGATCTTCCTCATCCATATAGCCTCGCATGCAGCTAAACTCACTGCCATATACTTGGCCTCTGCTGAACTGAGTGCCAGGGATCCCTGCTTCCTACTGTACCAAGAAACTGCTGTCGACCTGATACTAAAAATCCCTCCAGATGTGCTCTTTCTTTCCATTGGGCTCCTTGCCCAATCTGCATCCGTGAAGCCACGCAGCTTCACCTCATCCGACTGTCTGTACCATAATCCATATCCCGATGTGCCTTTGAGATATCTAAATACATGATTGCCTACCTTCCAAAAGAGCTTGGTAGGCTTAACCATAGCTTGTGAAAGCTGGTTAACAGTGTAGCATATGTCAGGTCGTGTATTGACTAGATACATAAGCGACCCCACCAACTGTCGGTAAATAGTGGCATCCACTACCTCTGCCAATGTAGCATCCTCTTTCCTCCATCCACTAGGAAGAGAAGTGTCGATAGGCTTGTAGCCATGAATGTTGATCTTCTCTAGTATCTCCCAGGCATACTTGCCCTGAGACACAAACAATCCATCACTGCGCTACCAAATTTCCAATCCCAGGAAATAATGAAGGAGGTGCAAGTCATTCATCTCAAACTCCTTTGCAAAATCAACCTTGCATGAGTGTATCAACAGCTCATCACCTGTCAAAATCAAATCATCTACATAAAGTACAATGATCAGTAACTTACCCTTCACCACAATCTGGTATAGGTTCGGATCCGCCTCACTCTTGGAGAATCCAAGTCTGGTGAAATAACTGTCTATCCGTTTGTACCAAGCATGAGGTGATTGTTTCAACCCATACAACATTCTTTTGAGCCTACACACATGCGACTCACTACTGAAGATCTTGAAACCTTTAGGTTTTTCTATGTACACCTCCTCCTAAATCACTCCGTTGAGGAACACAGTCTTCACATCCATCTGATGAATGTGCCACCCCATCTGCGCTGAGAGAGAAAGAATCGTCCGTATGGAAGAATACCTTGCAACAAGAGAAAATTTTGCCTCATAATCGATCCCCTCAATCTATGAGAAGCCTCGGGAAACAAATCTTGCCTTGTACTTCTCCACACTCCTGTTAGTTTCTTGCTTCACTTTGTAGATCCATCTTGAACTTACCACTGATTTCCATTTCGGCCTTGGGACAATCTCCCATCCACTATTTCTGGCAATTGAATCATACTCTTCCACCATGACATCTACCCATGCGGGATCCTCCACAACTTCCTCAAAAGAGGATGGCTCTGTCATGATGCACTTGCTCATAAGAGCCATGTATCCAGTGTACCGTTCAGGTGACTATCTCTATCTGCGCTGTGATGTAGGTGCTCCTAAAACCTTCACCGCATCCTGAATCAGTCGCTCAGCTTCTGTAGTGCACTTCCGCCCTCTGATGGTTGGCGCTACATGAGTGGTCTCTTCCACTCCATGAACCTCCTCTTGTGGTTGATCCACATCCTGAGGCTCATCCTTAGGAACTAATAGCTCCTCATCTGCATGCAAGTGTGGCTTCCTCTCAAGTGAACACTTTATGGCTTTCTCATCATGAAATTTGATATCCCGTCGCACAACAGTCTTGCAACTGTATGGAAAATACACACAATAGTTGTGGGGCGTATCAGTGTACCCCACAAATATCCCAACCTCTGCAGTCGACTCCAGCTTCTTCCTAGCATCCTTCATCATATGAATGTAAAAAGGTGAACCAAAAATCCTCAAATGGGAAATATCAGGCTTCTTACCAGAAAATGCCTCCTCTGGTGTACTCATTCCAAGTATCCTGTGAGGACAATGATTCTGCACATAAACTGTAGTATTGCATGCCTCAACCCAAAAGTGTATGGGAAGGCCCTGATCATGCAACATTGCCTGTGCAGCATGATCGATCATTCTGTTCTTTTGCTCAGCGACCCCATTCTGTTGTGGGTTATGAGGCGCTATGAGCTCTCTTTGAATTCCTTCTGCACTGCAAAAGTCCTTGAATTCACCACCATTGTCGCTCCTAAGAGCCTTCACCTTCTTCCCCAATTCTTTCTCAACCAGTGCCTTGAACTCACAGAACTTTGAGTATGTCTCGCTTTTCTTTTGCATGAAGAAGATCCAGCACTTCTGAGAAAAATCATCAACAAATATCACATAGTACCTATGCTTTGCTGTCAAAGCTATTGAGAAAGGTCCACACACGTTTGTATGAATTCTCTCAAGGATCGTCGTGGTGTGAATATCCTTCTCGTGAAAGGTGGCTTTCAAAATTTTTCCCAAAGTACATCTCTTACACTGATTTGACTGCGCAATGGTAGAAATCTGTTGCAAAATTTTCAAAGCACCATGGTGAAGATGGCCCAATCTCTTGTGCCATAGCTCACCCTCATCCCGGCTCACCACTCCTTCTGCCTTTCCTGCCATTGCTAAGCAACGATCTACCTGAAACTGATAAAGGTTCTTAAATCAAACCCCTATCCTCCGGGTTTCACCAGTTACCTTACTGCGCAGGAAATCCTTTCCCTCGCTAAAGACAACATCATATCCCTTGTCTTCTAACATTGCCACAGAGATAAGATTCTTCTTCAATCTTGGAACATGCATCACTTCCTTCAATACGAAGGGTTTACCAGACTCCCTCTCAAAGGAAATGGTACCAATACTAGTTGCACTGTATTTACCATCATCGCCCATATCGATGTGCACTCCACGATATTTCTCATCCAGATTAGTAAACAAATCTTTATCTCTTGTCATGTGAAAAGACGCACCACTATCAAGAAACTAGACTAAACCCATCATACTTGAGACCAAGCATGCGATCAGCGAAAAATATAGCTCAAACTGTGAGGCTAAGGCCTCTCCAGCGACAGATCCAAAAACCTGCTTATTTTTCTTCTTTTGTGGACACTTAGTGGCGTAATGTCCATGTTGGTGACAGTGAAAGCACTTCACCTTGGACATGTCCTGCTTCTCGCCTTTGGCACCGGATTGAGAAGCATTCTTCTTGCTCTTCTCCTTCCTTTCTTTGGCAGCCAAAGCACAATTTTCTTCATTTGAGTTCTTTGATGAAGATCCATCCGTGGTACTTTGCCTTATCTCCTCTTGCACAAGATCCGACCAAAGTTGCTCCCATCCTGGAAATTTCTCCCGACCATTGACAGAGTCCTGATAAGAATTTGAACTCTTAGGAAGCCCAAGGAGAGATAAGCTCACCAAGTCCTTGTCATCTACAGTCACCCCCACACTTCCCAGCTCATCCTTGCACTGGAAAAACTTCGTGAGGTACTTGGGTATATTGTCGCCTTTCTCCATTTTTATGTTTCTGAGTCTATCCTTGAGCGCCAACTTCCTCTAGTCGCTCTTTCTTTGGAATAAATGTGTCAAATATTTCTACATCAATTATGGAGAAGCTTTACCATGAAGGCTGGACACTATGTGATCCTTCACACCTTCCAATAGAATCCTTCGACATTTTGCTGTCTTCTTTTTCCATGCGTCAAGTGCTGTAGCATCGCCAGAAGCAGGTTTTGGAATTTCTGCATCTATGAACTCCTTCAACCCATTGTCATCCAGCACTGCCTCCATCCTGTCCTTCCATGAAATATAATTCGAGCTACCCTCAAGGGAATACTCCAATTGTAATGCGTTGAAAGACATCTCAACTTCGACACCAAGAAAACACTGCTGCAAATTCGAATTCCACTAGCTCAAAACTCAACCGCTTCAATGTTTTGCAAATGCTCCAATGATCAATATTGATCTGATACCATGTAGAAATTTATATAACTGATATGTTATATCCGATATTCTCCTAATCACACACTATTTTACTTTAGGCACAATAAAGAATCTATTCTACCATTGATCATTAATTGCGGAAATAAAAACAATCGCATGCGCACATTAAAACCATAAACATTCACACATATGAACACAGTATTTAATGGGAAAGATTAAAGATGAAAAACCCCAACTATATGTATATTATATGTCATATAGATTATGTAACAATCATTATACAAAGCTCCTCACAAGCTCTCAGTATAATCTCCAATTGCTACACACTAAACAGGTCCGATCTAGCAAATCACATGCTCCAATCTCTGCCACCTGATAGCTTGCCTCTACTTCACAATCACTGCTGAAGAATGGATCTAATTGAAATTGAATTGGTCCAGCCTTGCTCATGAAATCCTCATTGGCATCTCCAACTACTGTGTGTTGAAAATCATGCAACACTATAGTCACAACTGATAGTCACGCTGCTCTTTCACCTACCTCTTCACTGGTCTCCACTAAAACTGTCCATGCATTGTAGTTAAATGATGTATTATCTAGTTGATTAATGAGTTAATAATTAGTGAATTAATTAATAATTAATTCACACCACTCTCACTAGTGTATCAATCAGTTAGACTAGATACAACTAGCTCAACTATGTTTAACTCAGTTAAACTAAACACAACTCCACCAACTACCTCAATAACTCCACCAAACTCTGTCACATGAGTTCTAACTGAAGTATCCATGCAATAGCTCCACTTAACCCTCAGGAATAGCGTAATTCCTTCTGTCAGCTCTTGTGCCACATCTGTGCACTTAACTGAAGTGCTCCAAGAGAATAAGATAATGTTTATAGTCCAAATGTTATTAAGAGCTAATAATATTCGACATATCTATTTTTAGACTGGCAATCTAAAAATAGATTCCGCCCAATATGTCTAAAAATAGAAGCCCATCTATTTTTCCAACTTGACCAACCATCCACAAATAGCATCCTGCAACTCATAGAATATGATCGACATGTCTAAAAATAGACATAGTCTAAAAATAGATTTGTGCCAAAAATAGCTTGCGGGTCCACTTAGTGAAGGCGACTTCTTTCCACTAAGCTCATCATCTTGTTGCAATCTCAACATACATGAATTGCAACTTTCATAATTCAAAATGCCATTTTCTTCAACGTTTCTTTCAATATGTCACATTTGCAAGTAATGGATATGAAACTAAAATATGGTTATCTTTTCAATGTATCATAAAATAAAATTATGTTTAGACATTTCCATAACGAAAACATGAGTATGTTGCATTCGAAATTGATGTAGAGAGTGAGTCATGGTGTGTGTACTACAATGCCGATATGTACAACAATCATGTGTCATTTTATCAGCAATTTCGATTCCCTTGCAATGTTTTTGTTAAAACATGACACATAAACAAAACTAGCAAGAGATAAAAAAGTACAAAGTGTGCCTATAGTCGTACAAAAAAAAACACATCCAACATCTGAATTCAAAGAGAAAGAGAGTCATGGATTTGGTCAAAATATTAGGATCCAAACTGTTATAAATAAGACATGACTTTTGAATTTTAATAACAAAACTTATAGAAAATCCATAAATGAAGAGGATCCTTTAGAAAGAATGGGGATCTTGAGAGGAAATAGAGAAAAATAAAAGGATATCATCAACAAAAATGTAATGCAATAAAGTCTCTGGTAGAGAGTTTATTGATATTTTTCAAACAACTAATCTACCTAACCTAAGTCATAATCTCGTAGAGACAGTCCACCACCAACAGACAAAGAAAAAGTGATAAAGGATGTCGCTTTCTTAGATCATGAGATGCCCAAAAAATTATTGATAAAACCCCATAAATTAAAATAATGAAAGATATGAAGCTCATTATTACATTAAAACACTATTCTCTTAATAAACATAAAATATATGTGAAATAAGTTAATATTATCATCTCTTTCATATAAAACTAGAAGTTTAAACTTAAATATATGACTGCAATTATTCATTTGCTAACAAGTAACAAAATATAGGCTCTCTTACACATGTATATAAATAAAAGGTAAAAATAGATATATACAAGTTTTTATTATAAAAATAATCTAGAATAAATAAAAAATTCTTATATTTATACTAATGTTAAAATTCATATGGTTACATTCTATCTTATTTCATTTAAGTTTTTTTTTTCTAAGTTAAACTACTTCTATTATATCATATAGAACAGAAAATTACAGGTCTCTTCCTGTAGATTTGACGACTCCAATCCAGAGGGAAGTTTCAACAGATTTCCACCAAAAGTTAGACTACCCTAGTCGGGGAAACCAGTCCTTAAAAACCAGAGGGTAAATACTGCCAGAAGTGGGAAACCAACAGATTTAGTTACCAAAATAGAACATGAGTCACAGAGTAGAAAATTCCAAAACATGAAAATGCTAATGAGAATTGAAAAATGAAACTAAGGTGAACCTGCATTCTTGTTGCTGGAGGTGGGAACATCTTCCTCCATTCTGCACACCTAGTACCCATCATCCATCTCCTTTCTTAGCACGTGGCGAGAAGGTTGAGGATGTGGCGACGCTGGGGATTCAAGTTTAGCCGAGGAAGCAGCTTGCATTCCAGACTGTTCTGTCTTGTTTTTGGCCTCCTGGTCTGAGCTCTTACCTTCTATGTTGCTAGAGTTATCACTGGAATCTTTGCTACCGCTGGAGGCGCTTTGCACCAGAGAGCCTTCATCTTACGGGGGATGAAATCAGGCTCGGGATGAATGGTAGATTTATGCAACCTCTTCTTGCTGTGGTAGATGGAGGGAGTCAAACTAGGAGCAGGAGCTGTAGAGAGAGTTGGGTGTTCAAGTTGATAGGGGGGTTCCTATCATGCTTATTCCATATAATAGAAAGGTTTAGGTCACGACCCTGGGAGAGTGAAAGTGGAGGACGGGAAGGCTGCCCATGCCCCCCAGCTCTTCTGCACCTCATTTGTGGCAACAAGTTATAATTATGTGAGGAGTCGAGTTGCAGGACCATGAGGGGGGTGTAGAAAAAATAGGGGAAGAACATCTTCCTGAGGGAAGGCTGAGGTTAGTCGAATAAGGAATGTGCACTAGAGGCGGAGGGAAATCGAGAGTAAAATGCACCGAGAGCAGGCGGGAGGGAAAAAGTGAGGATGAGAGGGCTGAGGTGATGGGCTTAACGGCCATGGAAAGCAGCCTTAATAAGTTGTAGAGCTGGTACATCGAGGAGAAGGTGGCAGAGGTCAAGTTAATGGATCCCTCACGCCAACATTTATCACGGTCCTTATTTCCATATGCAGTGACGTGGAGCAACCAAGTGTCTCTCCACATGGCTGCCTGGTGGCACACTGAATCACTGGTGAGCACCCGCATCTGGGGGGAGAAGATCTTTGTGCAACAGTAGAGTGCATTCATGTTTGAGTGCTTCATCATCCAAGGAGGAGAGAGTGTTAGAGCTGAGAGGAGCATTGTGTGAGACTCCCTTGTTGGCTAATAGAGAAGCAACCTTATTGGCCATTATTCTAATGTGCTTGAAATCGACTGCTGAGTGGTTGTGAATCCAATGTTTTAGTAGTGTGATGCGAGTTTCCAGGCGCTAGCTCTTGGAAAACTTGGTGGCAGAAGATCCAGCATGAAGGCGTGTGGCCATTTCAATGATGATTTGGGAGTCGCCTTCAATTGCCAAGGGAAGGAAATCGTTTTCTTGAGCCAGTAGGAGCCGTTGGAACATTCCCTCAAGCTCTGAAAATTTGTTGGTGTCCCATCCTAAAGAACCAAAGAATATCATAAGCACATTGCCATCAGAATTTCTGAAAACTCCACCGGACCCAGCATCTCCCAAGTTCCCTTTGGATGCCCGATCAAAATTGAGCTTGAAGAGCCCGGGTGGAGGAGAAGAACAAGAACAAGGGGAGCAGGGGGAATGGTTTGAAGGGGGCTCTAAGATAAGGAAAGGGTGGAGGATGAGATTCCAGTTATCCGAAATGATTTTTTCCCCTGGATGAGTGGGGAGATCAGAGTCCTACCATCATTGGAGGGCCAAGGTTTCTTGAAGATTGTTGCAGATGGAGTACCAAAGGATGTCAGAAGGGCTACTTAGATCCCTAAAGATTTCACAGTTTCATTCTTTCTTGATAGTCTATAGGATGTGCCCAGGGAGGATGCTCCAAAGGGCATTAAGAATGTCACAGAGGTAAGTAATGGCAGCCGAGCACCGGATGGTGTTGAGTATGTTTCCTGGAATTCTATTTGACTACCTGCTCAGCTACACTACCTTCTCCCAAAGAGTAATGGTGAGGGTGCAATCGTTGAAGAGGTTCTCGTTGTCTTCTTCCTTACTTCCACGATTAGGGCATCGGGAGGGGCCAACAAACCCCTTCTTGCAAATATTATCCCAAGTGAGGATTCAAATTTTGCTGAGGAGCCAAAGGAAATTAGAAATCTTAGGCCATCTTCTAGGATGCCAGATTTTATCCCAAATGATATCTTGTTGATCAGGGAGGTTAGGGAGGAGAAATCGATAGGCTTATTTGATAGAGAATGTCCCCATCAAGGTGTAACCCCATGAAATTATTTCGTCCCCATTTTCTTGACGGATTCTTCGTTTATCTAGTTCCTGCTTGATTTCATTCATGAGATGAAGACTGTGATGCTCCTGGAATTGATCTGCGAAGATCCACTGGCGAAATTAGGGAGGGATTTGCATGTTACTCTCTGATTCCCAAAATTTATTGATTCGAGGTTAGTTTTGGTGCACTAGGATGCCCTGCTAATCATATTTGGGGAAAAGTGTGACCAATTTGTGCATTTGTTGTCAGGAATCATTCTAGAAAATGGCTTGATTTCCTGACCTCACTTCCCAAAATCTATGGTCTCTTACTAGAGCTTTGTGCTACTTAGCCACCTTCCAGATGAGAGACATGTCCTTCTCAGCATCAAAGAAAATGAGATCTTTGATTGGCCAATTGTCAGCGTATTTGGAGATCCAAAGCTGCGCCCAAGGGATTTCTAGATTTGAGATCTACTGCCCCCATATTTTTGCTCCCATGACTTCATTACTATGCTGAGGATCTCTCACGCCTAGCCCACTTGAGATTCTTGGGGTGCATACATCTTTCCAGTAGACCAACACCCATTTCCTCTTATCCTTATTGCTTCCCCAAAGGAAATTTCGTTGAATATTTATAAAATCTTTGAGCACCCATTTAGGAGTAGCGAGCATAGAGAAAAGGTACAAAGGCATGGATTTGAGAACAGATTTTACTAGGATGAGGTAACCAGAAAGATTGAGGGCATGATGGGTCCAAAGAGAAAGGTGGTCTCCAGTCTATCAATAAAATCTTTCCAGGAGGCATGCTTAGTGGCAGAATCAGTGAGGGGAGCGCTCAGATACTTGGAGGGAAGGGAGGAGATTGAGAATCCCAGAATACGAGTAATATTGCATTGAGTGAGGAGAGGGGTATTGAAGAAGAAGATCTGGGATTTTTTCTTGTTGATAGAAGTTCCAGCAGCTAGGGAGAAGCAGTCTAGAATGGTCTTAAACGAGGTTGCTTCCTGCACAGAGGGGTGACCGAAGAGCATGTTATCATCGACGAACTGCTGGTGGGTAATAGGAGGAGGACAGTGAAGGAAGATCCCTTTAATGGATCTAAATATAACATGGGATTTGATGGCCTTCTTAAGCCTTCCGCCATTAGGACAAAGAGAAAGGGAGACAGAGGAACCCCTTGATGGATTCATTTGGAAGGAGAGAAGGGCGCAGAGGGGGATCCATTGTATATAATGGAATATATTGGGGAAGTGATGAGGCTCATTATCCATTGGATCTAATTTTAATTGAATCCAAAGGCTGTCAACATTTGTTGAATATAATCCTAGCTAATTTTATTGAAGGCCTTGGAAAGGTCGACCTTTAGGAGCATACCTGGAATCTTGTACGCATTTAAGGAATGTGTGACCTCATGGCTGAGAATGATGTTGTTGAGTATATGTATTCCTTCAATGTAGCCAATTTTCTCCTGAGAGATGAGAAGGGGCAGCAGAGGCTTTAGGCGGTTATCGATCACCTTGGAGACTAACTTATACGGAATATTGCAGAGGGCTATTGGTCTGTATTTTATAGGAGTCGTCACCCGCTCCTCTTTGGGAATGAGAGTGATGAAATCGAAAATGAGAGCTAGGAGCATCCAATGCATTGACCTAGATTCTTCTACCATTTCCCATATTTCAGTCTTGATATCTTCCCAGAAAAAGTGGAAGAAGTTAGTGGTAAAGTCGTTCAACCCGGGGGCTTTACCTGCTTTGAGTTGAGCCATAGCTTGATCCACTTCTTGCATTAGAACCAGTCTGAACAGTATTTGGTTGTGTTCCGCCATGATCGTGGAAGGGATGTGCTAAATGATGTTGTTGATGGCTTCTTGGCAATCCAAATGAGATTGTGTTAGAATTTCCTTGAAGTGATTGAGAAGTTCTTGTTCAATCTCCTCATGCATTTCCAGGTTGTTACCTTGATCATTTTTTCAGATGGAGATTCGATTCACCATTATTCTCTGAATGGTAGATCGATGGAAGAATTTCGTGTTATTTTCTCCTTCTTTGAGCCATCGGATTCTGGATTTTTGTTTCCAGAGAATCTCTTTCTGCACTTCTCATTCCTCGATTTGGTTCTTGAGCTGTTGCTCCTGTCTGTCTAGCTCCTCTATGCATATAGTTTTTATGCGCCTTTGTTGAATTTCACCCATTCTTACTTATATATCTGTCTGGCTTTTGAAAATGTTGCCAAAGGTATGCCGGTTCCAATGCTTTAATATAGCTTTGATGATCTTGATTTTTTGCTGAAATCTGTACATGTGAGAGCCTTCATGGGGAATAATGTTGCACCACCATTCGACTACCATATCTTTGAAGCCTGGTTGGGGTAGAAAAATTTTTCAAAGCAGAATGGCTTGCGAAGGTCTCTGCCTGGTCTCTCCCATTGCAATTGAATGGGCTAATAGTCGGATCCGGTTGCAGGGAAGATGGTGGAGAAGATATATCCCCTCACATGGATGATCGTATCAGAAATTAGGAAGCAATCCAGTTTGGAAGCCATATGTTCGGAACCAATCCTGTGATTGTTCCAAGTGTGGGTCCCATTGGCGGTGGGGACATCAATTAGATGATTATGGAGTATAAATTATTTGAACTTTAGGCTCTCGGCTTCGACGTGCATGCATCCCTTGCACTTTTATCTGAGACTGGTGATCATGTTGAAGTCACCTCCTAGGATTCAGAATGGGTGGGGGTTTTGATCATAGAAGGAAGCCATGTCATCTAATAACTAGATTTTTCGAGCAGAAATTTGGGGGAAGTAGACATTGGTGAGGAGGCCCTTTAGACTGGTACCAATGAGATGGAAAGTGACTTGAATGAAATGTCGAGAGGCTTGGTGATTGGAGAGGGAGATGAGGGCTAGATTCTAGGCAATTTCAAGCCTCTAGAGGCCCCAATCGCGTCGACAACTATGGTATTACAGCCAGGAAAAAGCCTGGATAGAATAGAGTGAAATGTGGAGCTAAAGCATTTGGTTTCTTGCATAAAGAAGATGGATGGATTATCACACCTTATAAAATTTTTTATCATAAGTAACATTGAGGGGATTTTGATCCCTTAGATATTCGAGGAGGTGAGCTTCATCATGTATGAGTTTGATTCAAAGCTTTGAAGAACTTTGTCAGTTTTGGATATCTGTCGGATTCAACTAGTTGATCCCCTAGGATTATCAATATTTGTAGGTCTGTCGACATTCCTCGTTTCCTTGATTCCCCAATGATATTTATATTTTCCCTTGGAATATATTCCCCTTGGATCCCTAATTGGGTGCTTCCTTTTATCAATTGGGCTTTGAGAAGGGCTTCCTCTAGATTGTCGATTTGTCTTGCAGGGATAGTGTGATATTCCTTAGATTTGAAAGCTTTTTCCAGCCCTGTAAGATCTAGATCCCCAAAGTCAATGGTTTCTAGTTCCTCGTCCATGTAGTAGATGGGAGTTATATATTTCCCATCTTCTAGGGTAATTTCTTGACTAGGGGTGGATCGAGGGTTGATTTCCATGTTAGACCTGGGCTTCAGGGGCAAAGCCTGAGACTGAGTGATGACATGGTTTGGGATCTCAAGTTGTTTATTCTTTTGATTGGCTTGCTGTGGCTTTTTTTGTGCCATGAGGTCAAGAAATGGGATATCGAGGGGAGGTATGGATCCAAAAGCAAGGGAGGGATTGGGGGTGGCTTCCAAGGGAACTAAGGGCTGGTTCCTTTCTGAGTCAAGGTTGGCTAGGAGGTGGAAACTGTTACTCATGGAGGGCTGTGAGGGGCCAGGTGTGTTGGAGCTCTTCTTTGCATGGTGTTTTTTACGGGAAAATTTGGTGAAACCATCTGGATCTGGGGAGGCAGGGTTTCGGGAGGGCTTGGGTGGAGAGTTCTAAGGAAAATCTCTGAACAGATGGCCATGCATATGAAATTTATGAAAGTGGAAGTGAACATGATCATAATAAATAGATTAAATCCATTCAAAGTCTTCATGCCATAGACTTACCGAATCAGGGAGAAATTTTGCGAGATGCATGTAGACACATATGCGGGCATAGGAAATGTATCTATTGTGTTTGGTTTCTTCTGCGATTTTGATGAAGAATCCTAGGCTATGGAAAATTTCTTCGAGGGTTATTTCTTCCCAATATTCTTGTGGCAGAGAATAGAGGTGGATCCACACTGATGCCCAGTTAAATTATTCTTTATCAGGATTGAAGCACTCTACACAATCTCGAAGAAACAACCTCGCTGCATTGAAGAAGTAAGGCCCTCAATCAATGATGTGATTCTTGTCTTCGAGGCAAGTAAAAATCATGTTGAAGAAGCCTTGAAGGCTAAGCTGAAGAGTGACTTGGCCCTCTATCTTCCATTTGGCATTGATACATCCATATAGGGCTTGTTGAGTAGGCCAAAAACAGATGAACTTGCCTATTAAGGGATGATCATGCATATACTGAATTCTGTTGTTGATTCATTCAGTAGGGAAATGGATCTTGGGCCTCTTGGGCTTGATTAGGATGCAGGTTGAGGAACTCACTGTGTGTCCAGCCTTAGCACTGACCTCCTCTTGGGCCTGATTCACCAGGTTTTCCCCAGTTCTAGCAGCGTCGTTGGAGCCTCCATAAATAGGGGGGTAACAGAATCCCCCTCCTCCTCCCTAATGTCTGCCATGCTGATGGAATGTTTCAGATAGGAATATCACGATCAATCAGGTGGTAGGGGTGGATCAAGAACCTTGACGACACCCACTGCAGGGGTGTTAAATAAACCCTAGGGTTTTAGGCCATGGCTCAACTCAGCTGTATGATCGCTCCCGCTCCTGTCCTTTTCCTATTTTCAGTAGTATGTCTTGATAGCATATTACTGTTAATAATCTTATTTCATTTAAGTTGAAATTCATATATTTAGACATATATTCATACTTCTCTAGTTACACGTCTCCTTTAGAAAATATGATATAAGCTCACAATTTCATAAGAGCTTTTTAAATAAAATTAAATATTTTTATATTTTTAAAATTTTTAGCTAAGAACGTAAAATAATTTACAATATAAATAAACACAATAATTAAAAGTATATATTTTGTAAAATAAGAAATTTGTAATTAATAATTTAAATAAATATAATAATTAAAAATTTATATTTATAAAATAATATACATCCAAACAAGATAATTAATATATTCATATATATACCAAAAAATAACTTCTAAGAGAAATGAACCCGACTTCTATAATTCAAACCAAACACTATCTGATGATTAGAAGAAAAGCATCCCAAACATGGTCGTTATGATTAGAAAAAAACATCCCAATCATATCATAAGGGGATGTGTATTTGAGAATTCAAATCTTGTGTGTACTAACGATGAAATAATGGCATGATGACACATTCAACGTGATACAAAATGTGAGGTTACAATGTTGAAATTGGGAACTAAATTAGTAGGGGGTCTTTTTATTGGTAAATATTAAGTAGTATGTAGTAAGTTAATTAGTAAATTAGAAGAAAAGTTTGGTGGAGAAAATCAAGGGATGCTTCTCCACATTTATGAACGACATTTCCAATAAATGTGCATAACCGAGGGGATTTGAACCATGAATTTGATGGCACAAAATTAACCATATTTCCTACAAAATTTACAACAAAAAAATTAGTTGATTCCTTTGCTTCTTAAGATCTCATTTATCGCTTAAAAGAATACCATGCGAAATCAAAAATATGAAAGTGATTATTAAGATAATTAATCAAGACCAAACACATATTTTCTTAGTGGAAACTATAAAATGTTGACATGAAATATCATTTTTCTCGTGCCATAGGAGAAATACTATAATCCGAACTTGTTTTTTTTCAATTATATGTAATTATAATCTCGATATTTAAACCAATACCTTATCAATATTTTCTCAGTGATAATATTTTTTTTTTTCTAAATAAGTTTAATCTATTGAAAATCAGTAACAGATATGTACATCAGGAGTAAACCAGGACAAGGCCTGAGTAGGCCTGTAGAGAAAAAAGTCAAAAAAATTGGCACTGCCCATTGAGGGAAACCAGTGCAGATAAAGTTTCATCAAAAAGGCCCACACAGGGGCAATGTTTAAGTCTAGAACCATACAATGACAAATTTGCAAACTTAAGACAGTGCCATAGCAAAAAAACAAAAACCTGGGGCTGAGTAAGATCACTCATCCGGTTCCTCTTCCTCGACTCTGCACCAAAACTCATCTGGTTCTCCATCAGAATTGTAGAGGTCCGCAGTTGAGTGAATGATCTTGTCAGCAGCAGGGGTGCGCAGTCCATCACCCGGATGTTGCTGGTGCGGAGCGTTTGCCTTTCCCCGGTCTTGAATTGCATTCGGCTGCCCTTCCTGTATCATCTCGATATCCACATTCATGCCAATGCCCTGTCCATCAACATCCTCTGTGCTGGCTCTGTTCCGTTCGGGCATATCTTCATCCTTCTGCCCATCAAGACTAGCCCGCTCTTCATCAATCTGCACACCAAGACCAGCCCGCCCATCATCATATGGGGACTCTCGGAATACCATAGTGACAGTGGCTGTTATACATGGGCGATTCAAAGCACTTTGAAAAACAAAATTCCTGGTTTGAGAGTGAGCCGGAGGATTCTGGCCGAAGGTGTTCCAGCTTTCAGACCTAAGAATACGACCACGGGCAACATGAGATGTGCTGGCCGAGCCAGTAAAGTCCGCAGCCGAGGTACTAGAAGATGGGGAGGAGCGCCTGTATACCCTCCTGGAAGGACCCCGACGGCATCTCATTCTATGCCTTAAACGAGGCATACTGTCAATCGTAGCAGGAAAGCTTGGGGAATGCTGAGAACCAAGCTGAGCGTTGGTGGAGTGAGAGAGCGTGGGAGCTATGGGGATGCTGAGCAGATTCTCAAGCCAAATCCCGGACTGATGCATACAGTTACCAGCAATGGAGAAATGAATATTGTCGCCCAGGACAATGCAGCCATGAAGTTTGGTGCGCTTGCCTGTGACGGTGCGCTCGGAGGAGAGCCTCACGGTGGGCGAACAATACACAGCATAAGGCCGAGGGAAGCTGCTATTAGCATGCTTGTTCTCCATTCTGCTATCAAATACCTCGAAGCTGTTGCCGTCCCAGCATATTAACTGCGCCATTGAAGGAGTGATTTCCAGATCTTTGTTGCCTTGCATAGAATGATCTCGAATAGCGTTTGGAGAATTGTGAATCGTGCCCCTTAAATTTAGACATAAATGTCTCACGCCGGAGTACATTCGCCAGACAGTTGCCATGCGGTGAGGCCATCTGCAAACCTTAATGCCGCCTGGCTCCCACTTGGTTCCTATATTAGTCACCCGCATCCGGGGCTCAGTGATAATATTACACTCACATCAAAAAATATTAATTCTCCAAAGCATTTCTTCCAATTTCTTATGTTACTGTCATGGAAAGGAAGGATGAAATCATTATATCCAATACATACATAAATTGCGGCTATCTTAATTCGAAATTCCATTTTCTTCAACGTTTCTTTTAATATGTCACATTTGCAAGTAATGGATATGAAACGACAATATGGTTAGCTTTTAAATGCACCATAAAAATAAAATTATGTTTAGATATTTCCATAACAAAAACCTAAGTATGTTTCATTTGAAATTGATGTAGAGAGTGAGTCATGGCATGTCTACTACAATGTTGATATGTACAATAATCATGTTTCTTTTTATCATCAATTTAGATTCCCTCGCAATCCTTTTGTTAAAACATGAAACATAAACTAATATAGCAAGAGATAAAAAGTAAGAAACAAGGAATACTTATAGTCTAATTTTATCATTATTAGCATTATATGTTTTGCAAAGTGTGGCTATAGTCGTACAAAAAAAAAAACACATATCCAACATTTGAATTCAAAGAGAAAGAGATTCATGGCTTTGGTCAAAATATTACGATCCAAACTATTATAAATAAGACATGACTTTTGTAGTTTAATAACAAAACTTATAGCAATTCTATAAATGAGGAGGATCCTTTAGAAAGAATGGGGATCTTGAGAGGAAATAGAGCCAAATAAAAGGATATCATCAACAAAAATGTAATGCAATAAAGTCTCTGGTAGAGAGCGTTTTGATATTTTACAAACAACCAATCTACCTCACCTAAGTAATAATCTCAACGAGACAATCCACCACCAACAGACAAAGAAAAAGTGATAAAGGATGTCCCTTTCTTAGATCACGAGATGCATGAATTTTTTTTTGATAAAACCCCATAAATTAAAAGAATGAAAATATGGATCTCATTATTACATTAAAACACTATTATTTTAGAAAAATTAAAATATATGTGAAATATAAATATTACCATCTTTCAGATAAAAATAGAAGTTTAAACGTAAATATATGATTGCAATTATTCATTTGTTAACGAGTAACAAAATATACTCTCTCTTACACATGTACAATAAACAAAAGGTAAAAATAAATATATACAAGTTTTTATTATAAAAATAATCTAAAATAAATCGAAAATTCTTATATTTATACTTACTTTAAAATTCATATGGTTCCATTCTATCCTATTTCATTTAAGTTGAAATTAATATATTTAGACATATATTCATACTTCTCTAGTTACAAGTCTCCTTTAGAAAATATGATATAATTTCATAATTTCAAGAGAGTTTTTTTAACTAAAATTAATTTTTAAATTTTTTAAATTTTTAGCTAAGAATGTAAAATAATTCATAATATGAATAAATACATGAATTAAAAATATATATTTTGTAAAATAAGAAATATTTAATTAATAATTTAAATAAATATAATAATTAAAAATATATATTTATAAAATAATATACATCCAAACAAAATAATTAATTAATATATACACCAAAAAATAATTTCTGAAAGAAATGAACCCGACTTCTATACTTCAAACCAAACATTATCGAATGATTAGAAGAAAAGCATCCCAACCATATCATAATGGGATGTGTGTTTGATAATTCAAAGCTTGTGTGTACTAACGATGAAATAATGGCAGGATGACAAATCCAATGCGATACAGAACGTGAGGATACAATGTTGAAATTGGGAACTAAATTAGTAGGGGGACTTTTTATTGGTAAATATTAAGTAGTATGTAGTAAGTTAATTATTTATATAGTATCTTGTTTTTGGATGATAATGAAGGCTATTTTTTAACTCAGCTATGTTTTCCTCGGAAACAATAGAAATTTCAACACAATCTTGAGAAAATTGGGTTGAAATTTTTAAAAATCCTGGTTAGAGCTGTCAAACTTCAAGATTTTGGGTGCCCCAGGGTTCTTGATGGTGTTGAATCCATTTCCGTCATAAAAAAAATGTCTCAAATACTCCAAGGATTGGATTGGTTCTAAAATTTCGGGTCAGATTCCCACGAATCCATGTAAAATTAGGGCCTACTTAGATCTAATCCCTTCATTAGATAGTGAGATGGATGAAAAAAGCTTGATAAAGTCCCATATATTAAAAAAATGAAAAATATGGGTGTGATATTTTATCTATTGTTATCAAAAATTTCCATGTGTATGCGCTCGGCTCTGGTTTTTGAAATTTTTTTCGCGCTCGATCTTTCAAAAAAAATGAAAAATATGGAGCTGATAGATCCCATTATCCAATTTACCATACTGAGATATAATCTAATATAAATAAGGATAACACATAGAAAAGTCCAACTTACATGATTATAGGTCTTTGAAAAATCAAATTTTAGGATTGTCTCCTTTTGCTTAGAAATTTTAATGGAATGATCTATTTCCTACACCAAAGCCACTACATCATGAATCTATCTATGTTGAATAAATCCAAATTTTTCCTTCCAAATAATTTTGAGCAATGGTTTTTTTATTACTTTCTAGATAAAATTACAACGCAAAATGGGGAGAAAATCCTTAAAACTCCACATGATTTGCTTCTTGGTAATAAAAGAAATAAATATGGAATTCAAAGCCCCTATAACTCTCCATAACCATTTTGATTCATTGACCACCTTTAAGAGGTTCCCTTTGAAGAATTCAAATAATCCAAAATAGAAATCTACAACCTTGGGATTTTAACATTTTTCATGAAAGAGAGAGTGTCAAGAACCTCATGTTTATAAATATCATGTGTTACGAAATCATTCATTTCATCTATTATCAATCTTTGGGACATGTTTATAACTTGAAGAACCTCGTGGTAGGGCATGGGGACATCCAACTTAAGGGTGCCCAAACACCCCACTTTTGGAGAAATGTGTCACGCAGAATGGGGAGATGTTTCTCATGCTTTTTCTTGAGTTTCTCTAAAAGGTGACATGGGGAGATATTTCCCCAGATGTCCCTTTCCATTGAAGGATGAGAAACATGGGGGAATGGCCCCCACTCCTAATTCCTGTGCCACTCAACATTAGAGTATTGTTGAAGATTTGGCTCAGGCATCATTTGCGATGTCTAATTTAGAAGTACTTCAGAGTTGTGTGTATCAATGAAAGGCTTTGTTTCCTGTGATTGGCAGGATTGACCCTGCTGATACTAGCATTCTCGCTTTTGATTTAGAGAAATTCATCCCACAACTTCTGCATCAGACTGCACTTATTATCCAACTTGGTGTTAACAGTATGAATATTCACCAAGGAATTGTGGATGAGGGTGCGTATACATGTGTCATGTCATCTTCTTGTTGGAAATCCATTGGTTCTCTAGCTCTCACTTGCTCACCAAATTCCCTTGAAGCATTTGATGGAAGGGAATCTAAAACTCTTGGTGTTCTCTCTAGTTTTACGATTACATTGGAAGGGAAGACAGTCAATGTCTAGGATGAAGTAGTTGATGCTAAGCTCAATTGCAATATTCTCCTCAAATGCAGTTGGACTCATGCCATGATATGTGTTTCTTCCACTCTCTTTTGTGTTTTGAAATTCCTGCATGAATTAAAGATTGTTACTGTTGATCAATTGTTTTTTTTCACTTCTTCTTCTGAGAACAACATTCTGTATGTGGATTAGATTCCTACTCCCTAAGAGAGCGTAGGGCTGAGCCTTTTCAAGGACCCTGCCCTCATGGGTTTTTTTCCCCTTCCTCCACCAAACACTGTTCAGGTCAACATTATCTCTCGGTCTGATGACCCGTGGATTATCCCTTTGCCTGAAAATTTTGATTCTTTCAAAGATTCGATGCCATTGAGTCCGATTGAAATTAACTATTGTGAAGACATAGCAGCTTCGGATACTCCGTCCTCTGATTGTGCTCCTTCAAGCATGTCCCTTGACATTTCTTCTCAATCCCCCTAGATTGGTGATTCTGATTAGTCTGATCCTTTGAAAGAAGTGTTTCCCTCTGATGAGGCCATCATGGAAACCATGTCTCTTAAATATCTATCGTGGAGTGATGGTCATCATCGTTCCTCGTTTATGCCAAGTCTCGGGGCCATGTCTACGTGTCTTGAGCGATTTGCCTCTCAGGTTCCATCTCCTCCGCTTCAAACACCTATTCAGACACATGATTTTTTTTCGGAAGTTAACTTGAGTAACATTACACAGACGATACCTATTGACATTTTTATTAAACCGAGAATCATCGAGAACATCCATATCGGGGTCACTTGTTCTTCAGATGAAGTACAAGTTTACACTAGCCTTTTCCGCAAGTTCTGTGATGTCTTTACATGGTCCTACGAAGAAATTCCTGGCATTTATCCTAGCATAGTGGTGCATGAGATTACTACTTATCCTGGTTCGAAACCTGTTCACCAGAGTCTTCGTCTGGTGCACCCTAGAAAATTTGCTGCCATTAAGGGTGAAGTGGAAAATATTCTCATAGCTAGTTTCATTTATCTGATTCCATTGACAGAATGGGTCTCTAATATTGTTTATGTAGATAAGAAACAAGGAACAATTCATGTCTGTGTTGATTATCGTGATATCAATTGAGCTTGTCCCAAGGATAATTATCCTACTCCCTTTATTAATCAAGTCATTTATGACTGTGCCAGGTATGAAATTTTTTCCCTCATGGATGGTTTTTCTGGTTATAATCATATTAAAATTCTCCCGAATGATCAAAACAAGATTGCCTTCATCTGTCCTTAGGGTACCTTTGCATATAAAAAGCTCCCTTTTTGCTTAAAGAATGCTGGGGCCACATTTCAGTGAGTGATGTCTTATGCCTTTCATGATATTCGTCACATCATTCAGCCTTATCCGGATAAATGTACAGCTCATTTAGCTAAGCATAGGGATCATCTTGACCATCTTCGTCAGATTTTTCTTCGTTTTTGATGCTACAACATTTGACTTAATCCGCACAAGTGTCTTCTGTGTTGATTCTGGTAGACTCTTGGGGTTTATCGTGTCCAAAGATAGAATTCGCCTCGATCTGCTCAAGGTTGAGGCTATTATCAATCTCCCCTCTCCCTCCTCATTGCATCAGTTGCAGAGTTTACAGGGGAAGGCTAATTTTCTATGTCGTTTCATACCTAACTATGCAGAAGTGGCTAAAGGATTCACACAATTATTAAAGCAGGGCATCCCTTTCTATTGGGATGAAATTTCTCACAAGTATTTTGATGTGTTAAATACATTTCTTGTCAATGCTCCTTTGTTGCGTCCTCCAAATTATCATCGTGATTTTTCCCTCTATTTAGTCGCCGCTTTCAACACGATTTCCATGGTTCCGTTACAAGACGATGATGACATTCACAAGAATGTTATCTATTACTTGTCTCGTAACCTTTTTGACCCTGAAACACACTATGCACATGTCGAGAAGTTAGTGTTAGCTGCGGTTCAAGAAGTTAAAATTTTTCGTCATTATATTCTTTTGCGTACTGTAACTGTGATTTCTGATTACAACCCTATGACCTACATATTGTCTCGAAAATTGTTGGGGGGGGAATACTCGAAGTGGATTGTCATCCTCCAAGAGTTTGATTTGGAATTTACTATTTCCAAGTCAAAGAAATCATTGGTCTTTACTGATTTGATCTGTTCCCTCCCTTCTGACTCCTCTCCCTCTCGTTCTGAGGAATACATTCCAGACGATTCACTTTTCTTGATTAGCACCCTCAATCCTTGGTACAGTGATATCATCGTCTATCTCTAGAATTATACCTTCAGATCTGAGTTGACGAGGGATGCCCGCTGACGCATCTAACATTAGTCGCAACCTTATCATATAATTGGAGATACGCTCTATCGCAACGGAGTCGATTCCATACTCTGCCAATGTTTGACCCTCGAGGAAGCTGAGAAAGCCCTGAATGATTATCACAGTGGCGCCTGTGGAAGTCACATATCTGGTTATGCTACTGCACAAAACATTCTTCGTGCTAGTAATTTTTGGCTTCTATCTTCAAGGACTACATTGTCACAGTTCGTAAATTGCATGATTGCCAGATTTACCAACACAAGATGTGTGTGCCACCCATACCTCTTCATCCTGTTATTACTATTGCCCCTTTGTGAATTGGGGCATCGATTTTATGATATGTAACCCTCACTCAGCCGGGGGGAGTGCCTATATTATCATAGTTGTGGACTACTTCACCAAATGGGCTGAAGCAATGCCTACACTTGCCGCCTATGGTAAGACAACGGCTCATTTCATATTCAATCACATCATTGCTAGGTTTGGCATCCCTCAAGCCATTGTTACCGATCATGGTTCCCATTTTCAACATTATATGGTGGCAGAGTTGAATTCTAAGTTGGGTCTGAATCACGAAAGCTCAATGCCATACTACCCTCAGGCCAATGGCTAGGTTAAAGTTGCGAACAAAGTTCTTTTCACCATGCTTCAACGTACGATTGGGATCCACAAATCCAATTGGCATCTCATTTTATTTTCGGCTATTTGGGCATACCGAAAATTAGTTAAGAACGTAATCGGGTTCACTCCTTTCTAGATAGTTTATGGTATGGAAGCTACTCTTCCGATTGAATGTGAAATACCTTCGCTCAAGTTGGTTGTTGAATTACTGCCAAATACTTCACGAGAAGAAGAGCATCTCCTTTATTTAGAAAGGCTGGATGAAACCCGCCACTTTGCTACTCTAGTTATCGAATCACAGAAGAAGCGAGTCAAAGTTCATTTTGACCAACTAGTTTCCCCTCGTTCCTTCGTTGAAGGAGATCTTGTCCTCCTGTACGACCAAGCTCATGATAAGCTGGGGGTAGGAAAATTTCAACCCATGTTGCATGGACCCTACATTATTAAATGGGTGTTCAAAATGGTGCCTATGAGCTCATTGATTATGGAGGTCATCCTTTTGAACAACCCAGAAATGGGTTGTATCTCAAAAAATATTACGTGTGAGTCATTCATGCATAATTTGTGTACATAGGTGTTGTTTTAATTTTTGTACATGTTTTGGTTTGGTGTGATTTCTGAGTGTTTTTCCTACTTATTGGGTATTTCTTATTGTGTAGATGTGTATTACCCCTTATGTCAGTTTCGTGGATGGTGCTTCCCGTAGTACCAGGATTTTGTCTCCAACAACCTGTGTAATTTATGATCTTTCTAGTGAGTTGATACATCTGCAGGGTATTTTTCTAGGCTGAACTATAAAAAATGTCACTAAATATAGCGCTGTCATTGAACTATTAACCAAGGAAATCAACCTCGGCATATGCACATTGCATGTAAATATAGATTCACATATTTTCATTCTTTAGCTCAATGGTCATTATCCAGTTAGAAATCCATACATTCTAAGATTTTATTTACATATTCGTTTGCTAGAAAGACATTTTGATTTTATTACATATCAACATATTCCTAGAAGAATGAATGCATTAACTGATACAATGGCCAACATTGTATTAGATAGACATTTGCGTAATCTGTAAAATCATCGTCATATGTAAAATATCCATGTAGGAAAATAGATGTATATATATATCAAATGTTTGCATCAGTGTGCATCATAACTTCAAAAAATATGTGTGTTTCTATTACATCCCGAGACACCATGTCTCCCCAAATATGCAGGTAAAAAACCTAGATGTCTAATAGGCATGATGCTCATGGTAGCATGTCACTGCTCGTACGAGCCACCTCAGCAAGTGGTGAATTCGGTTGGGCACCCCTACGGTATGTCTCTGGTAGGCACGAGGAACATCGTTTAATCGTGCATAGTCCAAGACTCCACGTGTGATTCCCTCCAGGTTGCACAAGATCTCGTCTTCCCCACCTCCCTCACCATGAGGGTCGAAATCGCAAGGGATTAACGTCGCTATCGGTGACATACTTGCGGGTCTCTCTTGGCCAACAGCTGCAAACACATGGATTTAATGTCAAAACATACATAAGTAAAAAAACCATAATACACATGAAAATTGAAAAAAATGAGACTTACCCAAATCTTCATCCCAATCCTCTCCTTCTAGGATTTGGAGCTCCGGATCATCAGTAAAATCTGTACCGGAGTAGGGCCAGTCCTCCACGACCATCAACTGTCGGCGTAGCTAATTAAAGAATTCTGGTCTCCAGGACATCTTTTGACTGCCCCCTACCCTTGGCATCAGATCTGTCCATCGGGCCATCCGTCGTTCCCTCACTGGTGGTGTCAGGATTATGACCTCCTTCCGTTGAAAGATTGGTAGTCGTTCCAAGAAGAATGATACTGGATAGATCCATAACCAAATTGTTTCAATTTGGCCTTCTTGCATTTTGTTATCCGTTGTTTCATGTTTATTGTCACAGCCTCTGCCCAGTTGTAGATGGTTGGTGTTAAGCAGTCTACATCAAGAAGCAACTATGTATTTGTCGCTTCGTGTGGTGCTTGCGATCCCGCAGCTCGTGTGATGGTATGTAGCACTAATTTTAGTGCCAAATATGGGATAGTCTCAATATCAACTTTCCCACTGCCTGATCCCTTTCATGCCCCTGGACATACCCTTTCAATCACCATGGACATATTCTCCATGCAAGGTCGGGTGCCAGTTAGGATTGATGTTGCTCCCCTCCACAATAATCCTATTATGAAATAGACATTAGAGACATCAATCTCAAGTTCTTGATCTCAAAAGATGAACGTTTCTTGATTTTCATCCCATATGTTGATCAAATACTACAACAGCTCCGGTTGAGCTTAGAGACATGGTGTTAAGAAGACTTTTTTTAGTCCATAGTCTCTGAGAGCTTCGATGCATCTCTCATTTCCCATGGCAAGCTCGTCCTCTTCCCTATGTTCCTGTTCTTTCCATTCTATTGCCATTTTGATGCTTTATACCTGAAAAAATTGTTACATGGACATTCTTAGCCTAATTAAACAATCGAATTTGTGAAAATTTGGTCTATTAAATGGAATTTTGAAAATAAAAATGGTTTACGCCATTGGCACGACTATTTATCAAACATTTGCGCCAATGGGCGTGCCCCAGTTAAGTAAAATATATGAATGGCGCGAGTCCATGCTCGAAACACACACCAACCGCCGTGCCCTAAATTTTCCAAATCCCCCCCTCAGAAATCAAACTTGAGGGTTGCAAGCATGAAAAATGATTCAAAATGAAGGGAAAGGTGTTGGCTCTTACCGGGAACTGACAGATTCGAGATTGCTCTGCCGAATCATCCACTATCATTGCCGCAAAATCACAGTGCTAAATGGGTAACTATTGCTCCACAAGAGGTAAAAAGTGAAAAGTAATTATTTTTACCATTTTTGGCATTTTATAAATTTTTCACTACCCTAATTAGGTTTTAAGACATATTTTTCGATTATTTTATTATATTATTTCGAGAAATGGGTTTTACATGTGTCTCTTGTGCAGCGACAGGTTTTCATGTGATAGTCATGAAGTAACGAGTTATATTTTATACTTTTTCGGACTCGGTAAAAACACGAAAAAAAATCACTACTAGAGTCATCTTTCAGCTCTTTTCTGACTCTCTAAAATTGAAAAGATTGTCGAGATTCTTGTCGCTTTGAATTCGTTATATGGTTGCGAAATTTTATCTACCTAGTATACATTTACCCATTTTTGTGGCTGGGATAGATTATTTATGAAAAAGGAATACCTTAACTTATCGCGACTAAGAGGTTATTTCAGATATTGTTTTCTACCTTTCGGATCTGAGAGACTATCTATGAAAAGGGCCATGTTGGAGTTTTCTTTTCTTCCTTCTTTTCAAACTCTCTAAACATGAAAAGATGTCGAGTTCTCCCTTTGTCAAACTCATTAAACCCTGATGAAATTGGACTTCGTCGCCATGACGTTACCCGATTTACTCCTTCCTAGCGCTCATAAAATGTACTAGGTTGGATTTTTCTGAAGGAAAAACTTACATTGCGAGCATATGTTATCCCCTTCAAGCTTTTTTTTAAAAAATAATTGGGGTACTCGCCAGAAATGGTGGGGGGAAATGGAACCAAGTTCTAGTTATGTTGGCAGTATGTCACTCTTGTACATGACACTTGTCTGCATTCATGTCGGGTTGGGGACATTTCATTTCGTCATTTTTACCTCCATGGCTTTGAGTAATCTCTTTTGACCTCTCATTTTCTCTATGCCACATCATCATGACCTCAAATCCCTTGATGTAAAATATTGCCAAATCCAGTGTCGTGTCGCTGATATGTCCAAGAGAAGTTTTCCTTTGCAGATGTCAACCTTCCTCTATCTCTCTATTTGTCCTGATTCACTTTCATCATGTTCCTCTGTCTCGTGTCGATGATGTGGGAAATATTATGGCCCTCCTTTGACCAGGTCATTTCTTGTCGAATTCATCTCATTATCCACGAATTTGATCTAGAGACTCTCTTCTGGTACCTTCGAGCCTGCATGCCTCAATGGCAATTTTTTCGCATTCGACACAAGGTTCACTTCATTGGCCTTTGATCAAGTGATTCTGCAGGTGTTTGACGTCAGATCACAGTTCACATTCTGTAGATTGTACCTTTCATACCTTGAGGTCCATTGTCATTATTGGTGGTTTCTCTTGCATCTGTTAACAAATTTCATTATTAGCTGGTAATCAGATGATTTTCTTGCATGTTCGACTTCAGCTCATATAATTGCATGCTTGGAATTATAATTTTTTGGGTCAAAATAGAGTGTAATACCCTTGGTTTTGTCTGATAAAATCCAGGCTGCGGATTTTTGTGGATTATCATGACTTATTGCATGACTCTTTTGACCGGATTTCTACGACCATACCTGAGTCTATTTGTTGATCCTTATTACTAGATGGATGTGTCCATACCTTGGATCTCAGTTGTTGTGTACTCTATTTTGGATGGTTGTGCCCATACCACATGTTCATGTATTAGAGATATCAGTTGTATTTGTAATTTCAGGTTTTCCAATAACGGTGTTTTCTTTGAACGCGTTCTCATAAAGCATTTCGCCCCTCCCTCTCCCTCAGACCTCATGCTTTAGGGGGCATCTGTTACACAACATTTTGTCACTGTCCTTGCAATATCCAACTCATACATTGGAGGGTCATTTATGTGACTAATAAGAAGTGTCATGCCTTGCAAAGACCATCATTGCATCCCTTTACATGAGAGAAATATTCCTTCTGTTGAAAATTCCTTGAGAAAAGCTTCAACAACCTTTGTTTTTTCCTTGGTGCGAGTATCCAATTCTACCCTCATGGCGATGAGGAAGTTTAACACTGGGCCCCGCTCCAGTTGGCGCTTTGTCCCAATTAGACACACGTACTGAGCTGTTTATGCAATGTTTTTTAAAAATAGAATCGAAGATTCCACTTCAACAACTTCGATGATGAGTCAATGGGAGTGGTTGGACTAAATAACCATGGAATCCCTCCTTTAGTTTATGGTTTCAACCTCCCATGAGAACATCCTAAAGGATAGGCCTCCCTCCCACCTTTGTAGGGATCCTAACCTCCTCCTTTTCCTCTATAAAAGGAAGCTATATCTCTTTGCATAAGCTAGCTAAACAAATGAATAGCTGAACATGGAGAATCGAATATACTATAGCAGAATTGTTGAAGAGATAAAACAAGAAGGAACTTCGTTGAGAGTGTAGTAGATCTGATAAGAAAATGTATAGAAATGGAAAATATGCCCAAGAAATAACACCATAGAAGATAAAACTTCAGATCTTCATTAATATTAAAACCCTTAAGGTAGGGAAACAAAATACATTCACTCCTTAAGGAAGGAGATCACTCCACAAGCCGTATGCTTTCCAATACAATAATCCTTCAGATCTCTCAATGGAGAGTCTCTAACCTCTATATAGGTTTCATACATGCAATACCATGGGTAGTTACCATGGGTCTCTCAATACCATACATCCAATACAATGGGCTTATCACTTTATTCCCTTGCTACATGTGGTCCCTTACATAATGTGGGTTAACCATTTTATTTATTAACTATGGCCCATTTATTTATCATTCTTATATTAATACATCATATTATTCCCTTGGGTACCTCCCTCTGTACCCTATATTATCCCCTCTAGGTACACTACATTACACCCCCCTTAAACATGTTTCTTCCCCGAAACATGAGAAGAACACAAATAATAAGATCTACTCAAAAGAGTATTCCACTGGTGCCATTCATGTGCATCTAGCCATCCAAGGGAAAGGTGAACACTTGATCTAGTCGGTGCCTTTCTCGCTTGAGATGGAAGCGGGTTCTGGTGGTTCTTCATTGTTGATGTGTTGTTAGTGGATCGTCGCACCTCTCGATGTGTCGTCCAGGGGTTGTTGTCCTTGTTGCTATTTCGTTTCCACCTTGCTGGTTGTTGTCTTGCTGGGTGATGCGGGTGGTGATATGTTGAAGCTTTAACTGATGTAATATCTTTCCTTAATTCCTCCATTATTGGTGATGGAGTGGTTTCAGGTTCTTTTGTTGGTACTTGCTCTGATGTTTGTGTTTGGTTGTCTACCATCAAAGGCTCATCATCTAATGTGTCTGTGTCATTAGAGATTTGCACTTCTTCCTCCCTAGTCTCTCCCTGGTTCCTAATGCAAATATCGTGCAATGTGATTTTCTTCTTTTTATACCAGAGCTTCATGAATTTCTTTTTCACATTAAAATTGACAGTACCAACGGATTCCATCCAAGGGTGTCCCAAAACAACGTCCACAACATCCATATCTGAAGCATAAAAATTAGAATGAAACACATACTTATCCATAGAAATCTTCAAATCTTTATAAATTTGAACATCTTCATTATAAACCTGTGTGTTTTCAATATGCTTTGCTGGAACTTGTAAATTTTTTTCCAAATTCACATTGATACAATTATGCTTGCAACTAGGAATGATAGACGTAATGATGCTCTCTTTCTGAATACTTCCATGAACTCGTAATATGGAAATATTAGTAGAAAATAAGTCTTTATGGCTCTTTCTATCCTTCTTTCCGGCTTGAGACCACTTTTCCAAAAGGACTTTTTCAAGTTTTTTCTCGGGAAGTTTCCTCACTGAGCTGTCAAGTGAGGTCCACCATTTATTTGCCTCATCTTTCATATGAAGCCCTATGGAACATATCCAAGCTTTTCGGTAGTGAGTCTTGTGATATTTTAAAAAATCTTCAATAGTAGGGCCATCATTTTTCCTTGTAAACTTCATCTTGCGAGAACCTCTAAAACAAAGTAAGGGTTTTGGAAAAAAAAAATCACTTACTTTGGAAAAAATTTAAAATGGACATTACTTGATCAATATAACTCAGAATCCTTAATATAGCCTGTTTTCTGAAATGGAATAGTCATTCTGCATCTATTCACATGACTGAAATCTCGATCTAGGCACTCTAAAAACACAGATTTACGCTGCAATAGTCCCACCGTCACAATATTTCTGAAAAAATAACTGATTTTAAATCAGTGATAACTCCATCATCCGGACTCCGATTTGATCGATTTTTTTTTTTTTTTGAAATTGGGTGATTTTTCAAGAGGAGCTCAGATCTGTAATTGGTTGTCTGAAATTTTTCACCAAAACCTACAAAAAATGTCAGGAGAGCCATCGTACACAAATTGTCGTCAGAAACATTTCTGCAACACAGCTAAATTTAAATCAGCGATATCACCCTCATTCAGACTCCGATTCGACTGCTTTTTTTTTTGAAATTGAGTATTTTTGCGTAAGGAAGCCAGATATGATATCTATTTCTGAGAATTTTGCGCCAAAATTTTCAGATATGATCTACAAACTCGCCGCCCAAAAATTTCCTGCAAAAATGAAAAAACAAATCTTCCAAACTCTGCCCAAGAAAGTGCTCTGATACCACTTGTAGTAGATCTGATAAGAAAATGTATAGAAATGGAAAATATGCCCAAGAAATAACACCATAGAAGATAAAACTTCAGATCTTCATAAATATCAAAACCCTTAAGGTAGGGCAACACAATACATTCACTCCTTAAGGAAGGAGATCACTCCACAAGCGGTATGCTTGCCAATAAAATAATCCTTCACATCTCTCAATGGAGAGTCTCTAACCTCTATATAGGTTTTATACATGCAATACCATGGGTAGTTACCATGGGTCTCTCAATACCATACATCCAATACAATGGGCTTATTACTTTATTCCCTTGCTACATGTGGTCCCTTACATAATGTGGGTTAACCACTTTATTTATTAACTATGGCCCATTTATTTATCATTCTTATATTAATGCATCATATTATTCCCTTGGGTACCTCCCTCTGTACCCTATATTATCCCCTCTAGGTACACTACAGAGAGAGCTTAAGTCCATGCCCTCATCCCATCCGAATCCCATGACAAGTATCTGAGACACGCTTCGACTGAACCCCACTGGAGGAGACTCCAACGTCAAAGCTCTGGTTGTACCTCTTCCTTCTATCAATATATACATGACTATTGTTTGGGTTCCCATTTTGTGTTATGTTGTTTGTTTTAGCACAATATGCTTAGCCGTCACCAATATTTTTTGGGTCACCACTACTATAGTCATAACAACAACATTGGATTCCAAGTAGGTTGATCTACCCTGTCCTCTTTCATTCTTTAATTAGGAACCTACACTCTAGCATGTCTCCTTGTTTCTAGATCCACTCTAGGGCTAGAGGGATCGTCTCTGTCCGCAGAGAAGATTTAATTGCTTAACATAACCTCTCTCGATTTCTCCAGAAGCATGCCAAAGTGTCAAAGCCCTAAATTAGGCATTTTCGCACTCAACTGGCTTGTGAAGGATTTCGGCAATGGAACCCTATGAGAAAAGTACTCAATAAGACCGTCATCATTAAATCATAGAATAATCATTTTTAATCATATATAAGTGAATTAAACTATTGATAATGAACCACATAGTGTATTTGATGGAAAATTATAGAAATATGGTATAGAATGGGCTAAACACCTATGGTTTAGGGCATGAATGGTGATATTGCATGAAGAAAACATGGGCATATTCGAGTCTCAACACCTCGATTGGTTCATGTCTCAACAGATGGACTGAGGACCAGAAGGAATATAAATCACCCCCATTATACGTATTCTGTGGCATTTAGAGTAGAAATGATTTTTTTCCGACAAATTGTCCTTGATTTGAGGCTCACTTGCGTGAAGATCTTAGCATTATTTCAAGATAATGGATCATGGTGACCTAATACACACAAAATAATTACCGTCCTTAAGGATATTAGGTTATTTTCACTGATGGGATGATGTGACAGATTATTCTTGGGAGGGGAATGTGGGTTTGTGGCTTATATTATGATTAAGATTGGATATTCCTATCATTTCTTCTGGTTTAGGGGAGCTACAAAACATAGTTGAGCATAAATGGTGGCTCTATAGGGAGTCTTATGGTGTGCATTTTGGATGAAAGTTCTCATTTAGAGGGCTAATGGTCAATCCACTTTTGGGATGTGTTATTTATTCATTTCCTAACTCAACACGACTGAGCATGCTCCTTGATTTCTCCATTAACCTCCTATTCATTCTTTATTCATTTTATAACTCAACATAACTGAGAATGCTCCTTCATTTCTTCCTTATTATACTTCTTACTAAACTTTTCAAATTCATTCCCAAAAATTTTCTACCATTATATGTTATCAACACCTTAATTTTATTCTCTATTTGATTTTCCACAAGAGACTTAAACTATTTGAACTTGTGAAGGACTTTAGATTTCTTAATGAGGAAATAAATCCATGTATTACTTGGGAATTTGTCTGTAAATGAGACATTGTACATATATTTACCCATTTATGGAATAAACATGGATCTACACACATCACTATGCACCAATTGTAATATTCCCTCTGACCTTGTAGAAGTAGAGGTTAATCATACCCAATTTTACTTTCCAAACAAACATTCTTCATAAAAATCAAAATCTGGAGAGTAATTAGAAATAGAATTTACCATAGAATTAATGTGTAGTACTTAAAGGCCTTTATGTCAGATATATCCTAGTCTTTGATGCCATAACATAGTCATTTCTTGAGAATATGCAATTTGTTTTTCATTCTTTCGGTACAGTCTTAGGAATAATGGAGTCATTGCACCCATAACTGAAAATTATTCCCAATAAATTATATAGATTTCCAATTTGAAATCCCCTCTATAATGCCATTACTCCTTAAACCATTAGCATGTATATATAGACTATAGAATTTATCAATTTGTATAAATTATTATTTTTATATTTATTCATGTTATTATTTTCCATTAAATAAAAATTTTAAACTAAAATTATTTAGCTCTCAGGTACTAACAAAATAGTCATATATATATATAGTTTTTGGATTATCCTAGGATGTGCATAACACCATGGAATTTTATAATCCTTCCACCCATAAGGTTCAACTCAAATTTTTCCTTTCCAATGATTTTAGTTGTCGAGTCTCCCCTTAAGAAAACATCACCACAATCAAATATTTCATATTTTCAAATAAACTCCATGTCAGGAGTCATATGAAAGGACGTGCCTAAGTTGATGATTCATACCTCATGATCTACATGTGTACTTGAATAAGCAAATTATGCATCCCCTCCTTTATCTGAGGATATTTTTTCTTCTAAAAAGGAGCATCTTCAAATACCTTCCTTTTGTGAGGAATTTTGGATATACAATATTTCTTGCAATGCTCTTCTTTTCCACATCTCTAACATTTTCTTAGATAATTTGATCTTCTATTAGATTTATATCTCCCACTTGAGGACTTATTTCTATTTTTATTTTAGGATCATCCCCTTACAAACAAGGCATCTCCATTTCATCTTTCCATGTTTTTTTGTCTTATCTTTTCTGACAACAAGGATGAGATGATTTTATAAAAATTTAAAGTAGTTTTATTACTACCTAAACAACTAGACAATCCCATGAGTTTGGTATAGAACATTTGAAAACATTTCACTTATCTTAATCTAAAATATTAATATCAATAGATAAGATTTGCCTTACCACAATATTGAAGGAATTCATATAATTTGTCAATAAATATCCATCCTTCATCCTCGTGTTATAAAACTTCTTCACAAGAAATTTTTTTTCACCATTTTATTACACAGATAGAAAGCTCATAGATTATCCCAAAAATATTTCTTTGTAGCTTCCCTTGAAACATTAGTAATACTGAATCTGAGAGACACAAACATATTTTTCTCTTTTGCTTTCTATCCAACTTGGTTCATTATTTTGTTGACATATATGTTGGTGCAATACTTGGATCCGTAGTGATCCACTTGTATATTTCCAACAACAAATATTCCATTTTGAACATCGATAGCTGAAATCTCTTCCATTGAATTTCTCGATCCCTCTCTTTGAATTTCTCACCATTTCCTTTTCACCATAAGAACCACTTCCATAGATCACCCACTATAATAAGGTCTACCACATGTCGAAGCCAAACCCTAGTGACAAAGGTGTCCCCTTAAATCCAAAATTGTTTTGAAGCTAAATTTATGATGTAAACTTGTACAATTAATTATTTCTAATTTATTCTTAATAAACCATAAAATATGGAATTTAAAATTTACACATAAGCATAGATATTTTATCCTCAAAACCTAAAACTGGGAAAATGAATGATATTTTTTAATATATATACTCTTTTACACCACATTTTAATACAATATATATCCCCTAGAGTCCATGAATTTTTAATCTATTTACTCATTATTAGAATGAAATCACAATTCCTTAATCAAAACTATAAAACCATGGAAAAAACCACCATTCACACAAATCCACTTTTAAGAAAATATTTCTGAAAAAAATATATTCCCAGGGTGCTACCCTTGTTATCATCCTCTTACTATGCATTACACATTTACAACATGTTGTATATTCATGAAAATGATATAACACATGACCAAAATTTGTATTCAAAAGGAAAGAGAGTCATGGATTTGATAAAAATATGAGGATCCAAACTATTATAAATAAGACATGGCTTCTAAACAACAATAACAAGACTTTTAGTAGCTCCATAAAATAAGAAGATCCTTTTGAAATAATCATGATCTTGAGAGGATCTAGAGAGAAATAAAAGGATATGATCAATGAATATGAGATGAAATAAAGTATTTTGCAGAGGGAGATTCATATTTTTTAAAGAGCTAAACTGCCTTTACTGAGACATAAGCTTGCTAAGACATTTGACCACCAACATAAAAAGAAATGGTGGTAGAGGACATCCCTTCCTTCGATCATGAGATGGATGAAAAAATATTGATAAAGTCCCATGTATTAAAAAATGAAAAATATGGAGTTGATACATCCCATTATCCAATTAACCATACTTAGATTTAATCTAATCTAAATAAGGATAACAGGTAGAAAAGTCCAACTCTGAAAAATCAATTTTAGGGTTTTCTCCTTTTTATTAGCAATTTTAATGGAATGATTTATTTCCTACACCTAATCCACTACATCACGAATCTATCTATGCTGAAGAAATCCAAATTATTCCTTCCAAATAATTTTGAGTAATGGTTTTTGTTACTAGTTTGTAGATAAAATTACAACGCAAAATGGGGAGAAAATCCTCAAGAGTCCACATGATTTTCTTCTTTGCAATAAGAGTAATAAAGGTGGAATTCAAAGCCCATATAACTCTCCATAACCATTTGGATTCATTGACCACCTTTAAGAGGTTACTTTTGAAGGAATTCATATACTTTGTGGCTAAATCTAGATCCTTCATCCCGAGGTTATAAAACTTCTTCAAAAGAAACAATTGTTCACCAGTTGCTTACAGAGATAGAAAGCTTGTAGCCTATCCCAAAAATATTTTGTTGGAGCATCCCTTGAAACATTAGTAATACTGAATGTGAGGGACACAAAAATATTGTTATGTTTTCCTTTCTATCCAACTTGGTCTACTATTTTGTTGACATACATATTAGTGCAATACTTAGATCCTTAGTGATCCACTGATCTATGTCCACCAACAAATATTCTATTTTGAACTTCCATAACTCAAATCTCTTCCATTGAATTTATTGATCTGTCTCTTTGAATTGCTCACCATTTCCTTTTTACCATAAAAATCACTTCCATAGATCCCTGACTGTAATAAGGTCTACCACTTGTCAGAGCCAAACCCTTAACCACAAAGGCATCCCCTTGAATCCAAATTTTTTTTGATACTTAATAATAATAATAATAATAAAATTTTTTCAACATGATAATAATTCAAAATAAATCTAAATTATACAAATTGATAAATTCTTAATTTTATACTTATGCTTATTAAATCTAGTCGACACCCAAATATAAAATTATCGAGTCCAATATTCCACCACCACTTATCAAATTGAAAATTAAGGCATTACAAGAATATAGTTATAATTCTCTTTGTCTTCGTCCATGGAAGGAGGTGATCACCTTGTGCAACAAAACTACCACAACAGTTACAGAGAAAAGCATAACTTCGCTTTGCATAGATACCATATTTTGGCCATTAAATCTCGTAATTCGTTCATCTGTTAATAATTGCGTTCAAACCAATTGTTCTCCAAAAACGAGATATCAAACTCAAATTAAATCATGCATCTTCTCTGTTGGGTGTGTGTTATATTCTTTCCACGACTAGCCCCAGGGCGCAGCAGAGGGGATTCTCGGATATCTATATATATATATATATATATATATATATATATATATCAAATTGAAAATTAAGGCATTACAAACATCTAGTTCTAATTATCTTTGTCTTCGTCCATGGAAGGAGGTGATCACCTTGTGCAACAAAACTACCACAACAGTTACAGAGAAAAGCATAACATCGCTTTGCATAGATACCATATTTTGGCCATTAAATCTCGTAATTCGTTCATCTGTCAATAATTGCGTTCAAACCAATTGTTCTCCAAAAACGAGATATCAAACTCAAATTAAATCACGCAGCTTCTCTGTTGGGTGTGTGTTATATTATTTCCATGACTAGCCCCAGGGTGCAACAGGGGGGATTCTCGGATATATATATATATATCCAAGAATCGAAGATACAAAGAAAATAAAGAAACTTGATTCAAAATAAATCTAATTTATTCAAATGATTTAAAATAAATCTAAATTATACAAATTGATAATTTATACACATTGATAAATTCTTATTTTTATACTTAGTAAACTTATGTACACTAGCCATGAAGACTTTATACAATTTGCAATATACACTGGATATACACTTTGCAATATGGAATGAGAATGTCTAGGTTAACCCACGTGAGAGGTGCCTGATAATGAAATGATATAATCCATGATTAATTTATCAAAACGTCAAAAGACATTTTTCTCATACATATTATGAAAGTTTAGATAAAACTACTTAGAAAGCCCATCACTCTATTGGTTCAAAGTTTATGAAGTATTATGAAATTTATTTGTTAGGTATAAATTATGAGTGCAGAATTTAATGTTTACTATATTTATAGGGATATGGGGCACTTTCAATATGCAATGCTTTCACTTTCACATCTAAAAATGCATAAAATCATAAATGAAACAATGTAAAAGATGTTTATAAATAAGAATAAAACTATTTGTGACATAAGGATATTAAGATTATAATGTCCAAAATCAAGATAAAACAATGCAAAATAAAATAAAATTGAAATGTATTTGCAATATTTCCATGTAGCTAGCATAAATTGATTTCAAATATTTACAACAAACTAACTTCAAACAAATAAAGTAATATGTCTTTACTTACAGAGCCATCACCTAAAACTTTACACACTAATAAATGTATGCTTCTATGTGTGAAGTGAAGCATTAAAATAAATAATCATTGTTTAGCATCTAAAGAGCCAAGCATAGCCAAGAAAGAAGGTTATCAGAAGGTTGGCTCTGTCCATTTCCCTTTTCGATCTTCAAGGGCTCCTCTTCACATTTCTTTTGTCAGCGATCTTAGAGCCCTAAAACATTTGATCACTCAAACAATAATGAGAATAGTAAATCAAAACATGTTCGAACCATTGAAAATTTCATGAAACAAAACTTAAAATATGCAATTTAAAACACACACATAAACATAGATATTTTATTCTCGAAACCTAAATCTGGGAAAATGAATGATATTTTTTAATATATATACTCTTTTACACAATATTTTAATAAAATATATATCCTGTGGCATCCATGAATTATCAATATATTTACTCATTATTATAATACAATCACAATTCCTTAATAAAAACTATAAAACCATGGAAAAAACCACCATGCACACAAAGCCACTTTTAAAAAATATTGTCTATAAAAATTATAAAAAGGATATGTAAAAGATTTCTGAAAAAAATATCTTCCAGGGGTGCTACCCTCAACCCGTCAAATAAGGGGGATCTATCACCCTCTTACTATGCATTACACATTTTGCAATGTTTGATATAGTCATGCAAATAGTATAACATATGACCAAAATTTGTATTCAAAAGGAATGAGAGTCATGGATTTGATAAAAATATCAGGATCCAAACTATTATAAATAAGACGTGGCTTCTGAACATTGATAACAAGACTTTTAGTATTTCCATAAAATAAGAAGATCCTTTTGAAATAATCATAATCTTGAGAGGAGCTAGGGAGAAATAAAAAGGATATCAGCAATGAATATGAGATGAAATAAAGTATTTTGTAGAGGGATTTTGATATTTTTTAAAGAGTCAATATGTATTTATCAAGCAATAAGCTTGGTAAGACATTTGACCACGAACATAAAAAGAAAAGGTGGTAGAGGATATCCCTTCCTTAGATCATGAGATGGATGAAAAAAGTTTCATGAAGTCCCATATATTAAAAAAATTAAAAATTTGGAGTTGATACATCCCATTATCCAATTTACCATACTTAGATTTAATCTAATATAAATAAAGATAACACATAGAAAAGTCCAACTTACATGATCATAGGTCTTTGAAAAATCAAATTTTAGTGTTGTCCCCTTTTTCTTATCAATTTTAATGGAATGTTTTATTTCCTACACCAAAGCCACTACATCACGAATCTATCTATGTTGAAGAAATCCAAATTGTTCCTTCCAAATAATTTTGAGCAATGTTTTTTTTATTAGTTTGTAGATAGAATTACAACGCAAAATAGGGAGAAAATCCTCAAAAGTCCACATGATTTTCTTCTTTGTAATAAGAGTAGTAAAGGTGGAATTCAAAGCCCCTATAACTCTCCATAACCATTTGGATTCATTGACCACCTTTAAGAGGTTACCTTTGAAGAATTCACAGAATTCCAAATAGAAATCTACAGCCTTGGAATTTTACCATTTTTCATGAAAGAGAGAGTGTCAAGAACCTCATCTTCAGAAATATCCTATGTTACGACATCATTCATTTCATCTATTATCAATATTGGAGACATGTTTATAACTTGAATAAATTCATAGGTAAGGCATGCAGACATCCAGCTTAAGCACACCCAAGCACCCCACTTTTGGAGAAATGTGCCACCCACAATGGGGAAATGTTTCTCATGCATTTTCTTGAGTTTCTTGAGAAGGGGACATGGGGGGCCTTGGCCAAAAAATTAAATACCACCATAGATACAGAGCGAAGCATAATATTGCTCTGCACAGATATCATATTGTGGCCATCAAATCTCCTTCACATGTTCAACCCACCTATTCTCCAAAAACATGATATCAAATTCAAATTATGTCACACAACTTCTCTGAGTTAAATGGGCAGATTTCTCACTGAAAATTTTAATTTTCTTGAACTATCCAAATGGTGTGTATATGTGTATATATACCCCAGAATGGGTGATACAAAGAAAATAAAGAAACATGATGAATAAATAAAAACGTAAAAAAAATAAATAAGAAAATAAAGAAATGTGCTGAATAAATTAAAAACTTAAAACCATCCATTGTGATCCTAAGAACAAGTAGAAAAGAAACAATTTATGAATCTCCTCTGATCGATTCATAAACTGTTGTGATTATTCTGTGAAACAATTTATGAATCTCGTCTGATCGATGAGGAAGCAGCCAAAGTAGAAAGATGCATATAAACATCCATCACATAGAAGCATTATCTCTGAGGAAGTTTTAAAATTCTTGATTTAAAAATTTCTAGTTAAAAAAAATTATAGAGAAGTTTAAGTTGTACATAAAAAAAGTGCAAAAACTTTAAAATATATTGGAGAATCTAATGGACAAGAGCGAAATCAACTGTGTTGATCAATCTAATCTCCAAAATCTGGGATGAAGTTAAATTCAGCATAAGATTAGGAGGTATATTAGGAAAGAACACTTTTCTCATATATAAATTAGGAAATTTTAGAAAAAGCATATAAAAAGACCACCATTTTATGAATTGAAAGTCTATAAAAAGTTATAAAATTTTAGTTTTCATATATACACTGGCCATGGAGACTTTATTGTGTATATAAAGGGATATAGACTTTGCAATATGGAATGAGAATATCCAGGTAGAGGCGCCTGATAACGAAATGATATAATCCATGATTAATATATTAAAACATCAAAAGACATTTTTCTCATTGATATTATGAAAGTTTAGATAAAACTACTCAGAAAGCTGAACACTCTATCGATTGAAATTTTATAAAGTATTATGAAATTTATTTGTCATGTATACATTAGCAGCATAGAATTTAATGTTTAAACAGGATATGCACTTTCAATATGAAATGATTTCACTTTCACATCTAATAATGTATAAACTCATAAATTCCACTATGTAAGATGTTTATAAATAAAAATAAAACTATTTGTGTCACAAGAATATCAAGATTATCACTTCCAAAATCAAGATAAAATAATGAAAGAAACTAAAATATAATTTAAACATATTTGCAATATTTATTTCCAAGTAGCTAGCATAAATTGACTTCAAATATTTCCAACAAATTAACTTCAAACAAATAGAGTAGTAATATGTATTTACTTATAGAGCCATCATCTAAAAATTTATAGTAATAAATGTATGCTTCTATGTGTGAAGCATTAAAATAAATAATCATTGTCCAACATCTAAAGGGCCAAGCAGAGCCAGGACAAAAGGTTATTAGCTTGTGTTGGCACATTGCATTTCCCTTTTCAATCTTCAAGGGCTCCTCCTCGCACTTCTTTTTTTAGCTATATTGGAGCCCTAAAATATTTGATCACTCAAACAATAATGAGAGTATTAAATCAAAACATATTCGAACCTTTGAACATTTGATGAACCAAAATATGAGAATAATGGAAGATAACCCTAAACTAAAATACAAAATGAAATTAGATTTATCATATTCAACTGGATCATAATGAGGATCATTATTATGGAAAATCTTGAGGCATCCATGCTCCTTGAATTTTCCATCAGGCCCAACGTATGGATTATGAAGAAGTACTTCAGAAGTGTGTTGGCCATAACAAACCATTTCTCCTTGTATATCATCACAAGTGAGGTGATGCTTTATTTTTCTATAATTAATCAAGTTATACATGGTGGAGCAACTAAGTTTCGAATGGCCCACCCAATCAAATGCACAATCTTGTGAAGAGCTATAGTCTCAAGATCCATGGCCAAATCATCATCAGTAACCTCCATGTTCATTGTCCAAAGTTCTTCGCTATCCAGGTAAAATCGAACATCCTCTGGTGGAAAACCAACAACTAGTCTTCCATGAGGGACGTCGAAGGACCATGGTTTTGTGTGGTCTGGCCCCATGAGCATAATATTTATATTTTATTCATTATTATAGTCATGGGTCTCTTTGAAATCCAATTGAAAAAATTCCGCCCACTTGATGAAGGCCGAAGCCACTGCATACCTAATGTCATCTATGCTTAGTATGGATGATTCTGAAAACTTGAAAAATGAATAAGTTAAATTCCTTGTAGTCAACCATTTTGCACACAATAATTTTTATTCCAAAGGTTTTTCCTGTAAAGGCATATGATCAGTGCCATTGGAATAATGAGATAATTTGTTGTTATTTTTAAGGTATTCCCTCACTACAGGGACTTTAGAGGCCGAATGGTTAACGACTGACTCGGTCTCCTCAGGTTCAAATTTTGGCTTTCTAATTTTCTCTCTAATTTTTGAATTGCCATAGTTAGTAGCATATTGTAATTCCTGTATTTCCTGGCATTCTCTACAGAGAAATGTGTCACTAACTTGATCCACCAATAATGTTATCATCAAAAGGAAGGATATTAACCTACAAACATTTCCCATTTCAATTTATGGATTTCCTTAATTTAAATATTTAAATAAATCCTGAGAATAACTGGCGAACCCTTAAATTCACAGAACCAATAACACCCTCCTGGAAAACAAGATTCATCATGATCACAAAACACTATAAGAACAGTATCTCTGAAATTCACAGCTGCATTAACAAACTCGCTAAAAAGAAGAACAAGCTTGCTGAAAAGAAGATTTGAAAATTATAAGAATAAGGTGTGCCTGTGCTTTATAATTGCCGGGTTTTCCAAGTACAGATAATATTAATTAATAAAAAAAATTATAAAAATATAAAATTAAAATTGACCATTACAATTTCAGATTTAAGTTGGGAATTTAAAATTAATTGCACATTTGGAAAAATTGTCTAACTTCCTTCTAGAGAACGACATGAGTGAGTTGGGTGGAATCCAATTTATAAAGAGGTATCATAACACCATTTTTGAGAATAACCTCTCTCGGTTTCTCTAGAAGCATGCCAAAAGTGTCAAAGCCCTAAATTAGGCATTTTCGCACTCAATTGGCTTGTGAAGGATTTCGACAATGGAACCTTGTGATAAATGTACTCAACAAAACCGTCATCATGAAATAATAGAATAATCATCTTTAATCATATATAAGTGAATAAAACTATTCATAATCAACCACATAGTGTATTTGATGGCAATTTATAGAAATAGGGTATGGAATGGGCTAAAAACCTAGGGTTTTAGGGCATGAATCATGATATTGCATGACGAAAACATGGGCATATTTGATGCCCAACACCCTGATTGGTTCATGTCTCAAAATATGGACTAAGGACCAGAAGGAATATAGATCACCTCCATTATACGTATTTTGGGGAATTTAGAGTGGAAATGAATTTTTTTCCATCAAATTGTCCTTGATTTGAGGCTCACTTGCATGAATATCTTAGCATTATTTCAAGATATTGAGCATGGTGACCTAATCCATAGAAAATAATTAGCGTCCTTAAGGATATTAGGTTGTTTTCATTGATGGGATGATGTGACATATTATCCTTGGGAGGCGAATGTGGGTGTGTGGCTTATATTATGATGAAGATTGGACATTCCTATCATTTCCGCTAGTTCGGGGGAGCTAGAAAACATAGTTGAGCATACACGGTGGCTCCATAGTGATTATTACGGTGTGCATCTTGGATGAAAGTTCTCATTTAAAGGGATAAGGGTCAACCCACTTTTGGGATGCATTCTTTATTCATTTCCTAACTCAACACGACTGAGCATGCTCCTTGATTTCTCCATTAACCTCCTATTCATTCTTTTTGGAACTCCATTATGCTAAGGCGTGTATGTATTATTATTATTCCTTATTATAATTACTTCTTACTGAACTATTCAAACTCATTCCCACAAATTTTGTACCATTATATGTTATCAACACCTTAATTTTATTCTCTGTTTGATTTTCTACAAGAGACTTAAACTATTTAAACTTGTGAAGGACTTTAGATTTCTTAATGAGGAAATAAATCCATGTATTACTTGAGAATTTGTGTGTAAATGACACATTGTACATAGATTTACCAATTGATGGAATAAACATGGATCTACACACATCACTATGCACCAATTGTAATATTCCCTCTGACCTTGTAGAAGTAGAGGGTAATGGTAGCCAATTTTACTTTCCAAACAAACATTATTCATAAAAATCAAAATCTAGAGAGTAATTATAAATACATTTTACCATAAAATTATTGTGTAGTACTTAAAGGCCCTTATGTCAGATATATCCTAGTTTTTGATGCCATAACATAGTCATTTCTTGAGGAGATGCAAATTTTTTTTCGTTCTTTCGCTACACTCTTAGGAAAATGGAGTTGTTGCACCCATGGCTAAAAATTCTTCCCAATAAATTATATATGGTTCCACTTTGAAATCCCCTCTATAATGCCATTACTCCTTGAACCATATTGCATGTATACTTTTCAAACATTACATTTACACCTGCATCATTCATATTACTTATATAAATCAATTTTTTGGCAAATCCTAGGAGGTGCATAACACCATGGAATCTTTTAATACTTCCACCCATAAGCTTCAACTAAAATTTTTCATTTCCAATGATTTTAGTTTTCGATTTTTCTCCCAAGAAAACATCACCATCATCAAATCTTTCATATTTTCAAATCAACTCCATGTGAGTATTGATATGAAAGGATGTGCCTAAGTTAACGAGTCATGCCTCATGATCTACATGTGTACTTGAATAAGTAAAGTATGCATCCCCTCCTTTATCTGAGGATATTTTTTCTTCTAAAAAGAAGCATATTCAAATAACTTCCCTTTGTGAGGAATTTTAGATATACAATATTTCTTGCAATTCTCTTCTTTTCCACATCTCTAACATAACTTTTTGTACTTTCTTAGATATTTTGATCTTCCTCTAGATTTATATCTCCCACTTGAGGACTTATTTCTATTTTTATTTTTAGGATCATCCTCTTAAAAACAAGGCAAATCCATTTCATATTTCCATGATTTTTTGTCTCATCTTTGCTGACAACAAGGATGAGATGATTTTATAAAACTTTAAAGTAGTTGTATTACTACCTAAGGGAACAACTAGACTATCCCGTGAGTTTGGTATAGGACATTTGAAAACATTGCACTTATCTTCATATAAAATATTAATATCAATAGATAATAGTTTCCTTACCACAATATTGAAGGAATTCATATAATTTTTCACTAGATCTCCATCCTTCATCCTCATGTTATAAAAATTCTTCACATGAAAAATTTGTTAATCAGTTTCTTACACAGATACAAAGCTCGTAGCTTATCCCACAAATATTTTGTTGTAGCTTCCCTTGAAACATTAGTAATACTAAATCTGAGAGACACAAACATATTGTTCTCTTTTCCTTTCTATCCAACTTGTTCCATTATTTTGTTGACATATATGTTGGTGCAATACTTAGGTCCGTACGGATCCACTTATCTATTTCCAACAAAAAATATTCCAATTTGAACTTAGATAGCTCAAATCTCTTCCAATGAATTTCTCCATCCCTCTCTTTGAATTTCTCACCATTTCCGTTTCACCATAAGGATCACTTAAATAGATCCCCCACTATAATAAGGTCTACCACATGTCGGAGCCAAACCCTAGCCACAAAGGTGTCCCCTTAAATCCAAAATTGTTTTGATTCTAAATTTATGAATCAAACTTGTATAGTTAATTATTTCTAATATATTCTTAATAAAACATAAAATATGGAATTTAAAATTTACACATAAGCATAGATATTTTATCCGTGAAACCTAAAACTGGGAAAATGAATGATACTTTTTAATATATATACTTTTTTACACAATATTTATTAAATATCAGTAATGTCCATGATTTTCATGTTTATCATTGAATGATAATTCTTAAATAATTAGTAAAATTATTTTTAATTACTTTTAACAAAAACTTCCTATCAAAAATTATAAAAAGGAGATGGAAAATGTTTATGAAAAAAATACCTTTAGGGGGTGCTACCCTCAAACCGTCAAATAAAGGGGAGCTTCCACCCTCTTACTATGCATTACACAATTTAAAATGTGTGGTGTAGTCATGAAAATAACATAACACATGACCAAAATTTGTGTTTAAAAGGAAAGAGAGTTGTGGCTTTGATCAAAATAGCAGGATCCAAACTATTATCAATAATACATGGCTTCTTAAGATTAATAATAATACTTGTAGCATCTTCGTAAAATAAGAAGATACTTATAAAATAATGATGATCTTGAGAGGGACTAGAGCGAAATAAAAAAAGGATGCCACCAATGAATATGAGATGAAATAAAGTATTTTCTACAGGGATTTTGATAGTTTTTAAAGAGCCAATTTTCCTTTAATGAGCAATAATATTTCTAAGACATTTGACCACCAACATACAAGTAAAAGGTGGTAGAGGACATCCCTTCCTTAGATCATGAGATGGATGAAAAAACTTTGATAAAGTCCCATATATAAAAACAATGAAAAATATGGAGGTGATACATCCCATTATCCAATTTATCATACTTATATGTAATCTAATCTAAATAAGGATAACAAATAGAAAATTCCAACTTACATGATCATAGGTCTTTGAAAAATCAAATTTTAGGGTTGTCTCATTTTTCTTAGCAATTTTAATGGAATGATTTATTTCGTACAATAAAGCCACTACATCATGAATCTATCTATGTTGAAGAAATCCAAATTGTTCCTTCCAAATAATTTTGAGCAATGTTTTTTTGTTATTAGTTTGTAGATAAAATTACAACGCAAAATGGGGAGAAAATCCTCAAAAGTCCACATGATTTGCTTCTTTGTAATAAGAATAATAAAGGTGTAATTCAAAGCCCCTATAACTTTCCATAACCATACTCTCCATAAATAATTTGGATAAATTGACCATCTTTAAGAGGTTACCTTTGAAGAATTCAGAGGATCCCAAATAGAACTCTACTATCAAACTACCGCGCCTTGGAATTTTACAACTTTTCATGAAAGAGAGTGTTAAGAACCTCATCTTTAGGAATATCCTCCATTACAACATCATTCATTTAATATATTATCAATATAGGGGACATATTTATAATTTGAAGAACCTCAGGGATAAAGGCACCCAAACACCCCACTTTTTGAGAAATGTGTCACCCACAATGGGGGAATGTTTCTCATGCATTTTATTGAGTTTCTCAAAAAGTTGACATAAGTTTTCGTGTATCAGATGAAACATGAAGAATAATATATAGTGGTAGGTCATCCCTGGAAGGATAGTTCTAGTAACGTCATAAATTTGATACAAGATGTAGATTTCAAGATAACCTTATTCAAAAGAAGGAAAAATGGGAAGGGTTTGGTCTAATGATCTCTTTAAAAAGGTATTTTTTCCTTTCAACTATTCCAAAAGATGATTTTGTTTCAATTAATAGAAAGAGAGACTTGAATTATATTGTTGAAAGATTAGATAGGTTTTTTATACAAGAGATTCTTCTTATGCAATGTTTTCCTGACACAATATTGATGGTGCTAGTCCATGTACTAGTCCATGTAGTGAAAGATAACCCTAAAGTAAAATACAGCATGAAATTAGATTCAGCTGCTGGATCATAATGAGGATCATTTCTATGGAAAAGCTTGAGGCATCCATACTCCTGAAATTTTCCATCAGGCCCAACATATGGATTATCAGGACTAGTGATGCGCAAGCCATAAAGAACCATTGCTCCTTGTATATCATCACAAGTGAGGTGATGCTTTATTTGTCTAGGGGAAATGAAGCCAAACATGATGGAGCACCTGAGTTTGGAATGACCCAATCCAATCAAATACCCAATTTCGTGAAGAGCTATAGTCTCAAGATCCATAGTAAAATCATCGTTGGTCACCTCCATATTCACGGCCCAAAGTTCTTTGCTGTCCAGTTAAAATCGACCATCTTCTAGTTGAAAAATAGAAGCTAGTCTGCCACCAGGGCCGTTAAAGGATCATGGATTTGTGTGGTCTCGCCCCGTGAACATAATCTTTATATTTGCTTCCTTATTATAGTCATGGCTCTCTCTGAAATCCAAGTCAAAAACTGTCACCCACTTGCTGAAGGCCGAAGCAACTGCAAACCTAATGTCATCTATGCTTAGTATGGATGATTCTGAAAAATTGAAAAATGAATAAGTTAAATTCCTTGTACTCAACCATTTTCCACGCAATAATTTGTATTCCAAAGGTTTTTCCATATAATTAGTACTTCCATTGGAATAATGAGATAAGTTGTTATTATCGTTAAGGTATTCCCTCACAGGCGTTACATGGACTTTAGATGCCAAATGGTTGATGGATGACTGGGTTTCCTCAGGTTGAAATTTCTCCTTTCTACTTTTCTCTCTAATTTTGGAATTTCCATATTTATTAGCATATTTCAATTCATGTGTTTTCTGGCATTCTCTGCAGAACAATGTGCCACTAACCTGACCAGCCAATAGTGCTATTGTCAAAAGGCAGGATATTAACCTGTAAACGCTGCGCATTTCAGTTTATGGATTTGCTGAATTTAAAGATTGAAAGAAATCTTCGAGAACCCTGAAATTCATAGAACCAATAACATCCTCCTTCTTTGAAAACAAGATTCACAATATTAATCACAAAACAATATGATAACAAGATCGCAAGATCGCTGAAATTCGCAGTTGCATTTACAAGCTCGCTAAAAAGAAGAACAAGAACAAGCTCGCTATCGCAGATTCGAAAATGATAAGAATAAGGTACTGTGCCAGCACTTTATAACTGATGGGTTTTCTTACTATAGATAATATTATTTAATCAAAAAAAATTATAATAATATAAAATTAAAATTGATCGTTACAATTTCCGTTCAAAGATGCTGCCACCTAGGAGAAAGGGCGATGCCACTGGAGATAGTATCTTATTTTTTATATTATATTTCACTTTTAAATTTTGTTAGTTATTTACTTAGATTATTATTTTTTATATTATATTTCAGAATTTAATTTACGCTATTGATATAATTAGATTTTATTTATATGTGTTTTTAATATTTAATGATGTATTTTATCTTCCACTGTTTCTAAATCATATTAATAATTTTTAATGATGTATTTTATTTTCCACTGTTTTTTAAATGATCTATTTTAATCTACAGAAAATATCGATAATGGAAATAAGTGAACGTAAAAATCATATATATGTTAATTTTGAAAAAAAATAACAATATTGGATGGTTTTATGATTGGAAATCTTTAAAAGATGTTTACTCTTAAATTTTTACCATATTAATATATTTGATAATTATGGTTTTATGGTGGGAAATATATTTATCGAATTCGAATTAGTGAAAATATTTTTACCGTATTCGGGGGAAATCTGTTTACGTACTCAAATTCGTGGTTTTATAATGGGAAATGTTTTTACCGTATTCGAATTATCTTTTTACTGTATTCAAATTAGTATTTGGTAAATATGGTTTTATGAAGATGGATTTTCGATGATTCGATTTTGATAAGCTCCGTAATCTCTGCGTCAATTTCGTAGGAATGTATTCAGAACCGCACTGCACTGCATCATCTTTCTTTATTCTGATCAACTCACGACTCATTTAACGGTAATCATATGAGCTACCAGAACTCTCGTGAGGATGACACAAACATATCATCTAGATAAATTACCAAGTGTTCATTATTTGATTTGGAAAATACAGTAATGTCATCTAGATAAATTACCAAGAAGTCATGAATCACCTTAGCAAAGGCTATGTCCATAGCTCTCTGAGAATTTGCTCCTGCATTCATCAGACCAAAGGGAATTTTCACATACATTAAAGTGCTCCAAGGAGTGGTAAAAGTTGTTTTAGCCTGATCTTACTTTTGGACTAGGATCTGGTTGTATCCTGAAAAATCATCTAACAAAGAAATTCTAGAGGAACCAACTACCCTTTGTAATATATGATCCATTTTTGGTAAAGGGTAATTATCCTTTAAAGACACTTTGTTAAGATTTCTAAAGTCAACACATAATCTAATTTCACCAATTTTATTTCTTGTTGGTACTAGGCTTGAAACCCAATCAAAATATATAATTTGTGCAATAATATGAGCATCATACATGCGTTTCATTTCCTTTTCTATCAAAGGTAATAGAACAGGATTAATTCTCCTTAATTTTTGTTTCAATGGTTTTTTATCATATTTTATGGGAATTTTTTGTTGGATTATGTTTGTGTCATAAGGTTTAAGATCTTCATAACTCCAAGCAAACACATCTTGATATTCCTTTAAAAGATCAATGTATTGTTACTTTTGTCGTGGAGGTAAAGATTTAGATAGTTTAATCATTTTTGGTTTTAATTCTGTCCCAATGTTACATTCCTCAATGTCCGACCTAACTGGTTCCATTTTTGGCTTTTTGGGCACATCATTAGAATCAAAAAGGTCTTCCAAAGGGGTTAAACCTTTACGCAAAAATTTATCTTTCAAATCTAACATGTCAATTTCTTCTTCAATGATTTGCTCAATATCTATTCTCTAAGTTATCTATATCAGATTGAGTAAATACAGTTGGTTTGTTAAATTTATGTACATCTATGTTATCTATTTCACAATCAAAATCCGAATGTATATTACAATTTGTATATATTTTACAATTTTTAAATTCTTCCTCATTATTTAAAAAATGGTAAATTTGTTCATCCCGAGAGAAAATATGCTAGTACTTGAGGTTGTCTGGGATAATTGGTCTATGTTTAACCTCAGAAGTATACCTATGATTTGGTTGGAATGGTAAGTTACAGTACTAGCAAAATTTGCTAGAGAGTGTGCTTGAATGTTTTGTTTTCTGGGTATAGAAGCAAACTTGCATTCCAATAAATCATCAGTTAAATCAATTGTAGCATCTCTGTATCTGGCTATTCTAGGATTATAAACAGAATAATCTCCATTTATTTTCTTAATGATTAATCCCAAATCTCCCATGATTAATATTCTATTTCCTCCTAAGTTCCTGATGATCTGGAGGCTTAGAATGAGTGTGTCATACTCTACCATGTTATTGGTAAATTTGAAGTTGAGTCTAAAAGCATGTCCTTCTGAATGATTAGTTTCCATATTTGTAATCCATACTCCATCTCCTGCTCCTGACTTGTTTACAGAGCCCTCAAAGACTAAGTGCCAAATGGATTCATAAGATATGTTGTCATTGTTTGGTTTTGGCTTTTTATCAATGAGTTAAGTTTGGATTTCATTGTTATCACAGTTACACAAAATAAAAGAGTCAAGTTTAGTTGGTTTAGAATAAATGGGGTAATTTATGGATCTCTTAGCACTACTAACCATGAATTTCACTAAAGTTTCCCTATATAGATTTTTGGGCTGACCAAACACTGATATTGTAGCATATCTCATGTCCAATTCTAGAGATCCCTGCAAATTTTCTCCCCATGAGCGAGAAAGAAGCATACCATACTTTGGTGGGATGTCAACTACTACAATGTCCATTACCATACTCTTACTAGGGTACTGAACTAAACTCACACATAATTCTTTAATTAATCCTAAGCGCTTAACTTTGCTGGAATAAAATGAAAAGAAATCTTTGTAAGGCCTGGTTATTTCCAGATTAAGAGTTTCCATGATAGCTTTGTGCATTAACTTATGGGAAGCTCCTGAATCTAACATTGCTTTGTGTAAAATCTGATCATGGATGGTAAGAGTGGTATAGAAAGGAGGGACTGATCCATCTCAATGCTTTCCATTGACATCAAGGCTGAAAATTAACTCCGGTTGATCATCATTCAAATTAATGGCATCTTCACCATCATTTATATTCAAAGTTTCAGTTATAGTTGATATGTATAAGTCATTTTTAACCAATTCTATTAAAGGAATAGGTATTTTTAACTTAGAAATTCCAGACTAAATATTGAATGAGGGTTGAGATTTACTAATTTGAACTAATTCACCTATAGTAACTGTAACCTGAGTTGGTTTTTATTGATTTTCAATAGTTGCATTTTTATCTTGAATTTTCTTAACATTCTCTGTTTGATTTTCTTTAGTTTTTCTATTGTTAATTTTCTTTTCAGGGATTGTTTGTGTGGTAGCAGAAATTTTATCATACTTAGAATTATCAACAGGTATCATGGGATTATCTGTTCTAGGATTTTCTCATTTAGAATCAACAAAAATATTTTTAGAATTAGAATTTGTTGTTTTTACTGAATTAGAAGCTATAGAAGTATTAGTTTTCTGTGAATCTTTTGAAGATTGTGCTACTTCATCAGTAATATCAATATTTTTTGGACTTGCTGATTTTTAGGACTAGAAGGATTGGAATTTTGCTTATTTTCCCTTAGGAGAGTTTGCACAACTTTGTTTTTTGGGACTTCTACATTTTTCTTATTTTGATTTTGGGAATTTCTTTTAGTAGAAGACTCATTATTTTTCTTGTTTCTAAGGTTATACTGACTGTGAATTTCATTTATAGCAAAGTCATAACCTTGTTTGTAGTCAAAGGATTCATTGGAGTTTAATTTGAGATGTTGAAGCTCAAATAATTCCAGATATTCCTGAGTGAGGAAAAAAGTGTTGTTTTCATATATTCCCATTAGATGATTGATTTCATCCTCATTTTCATCATTATTTTGAGAGCTTTTAGCATAGTTCTCTTGAAATTGGGGCCTAATGTTTTGGTTTGGAGCTGCTTCTTTAGCTTTTCTAGAATTAGTGTTTTTTTTCTAAAATTGGGATTTCTAATCTGAGTTTGATTATCCCATTGAGGTTTTCTATCTATATTATCTAATATTTCTACCACCCTTTCTAAAGTTTTAGCAAATAAATCCATTTTAACATATGAGTTTGAAATTTCTTCTTTAATTGTAACTCTTCTTTCATTTCTAAGTCTGGCCTTCCTAGATAAAATGTTGATTTATACACTGACAACATATAATTGCACCTATTCTAAGGTCTGGGCATCTCTTTCTCTAAATTGATAGGCCATATTTCTATCAAATCCATCAGGGAATTTGAGCATAACATAGTAAGGAGTAGGTTTAAGAGTTGCAGGAATAGAATTATAGACACTGTTATACCTAGTGCAATAGTCTTGGACAGACTCAGTTGGAGATATTTTCAAAAAATCAAACTCAGACAAAATTTGAACGGGGTTCTTTTTACTTTCCCTTTTATTTAAAAATATTCTATGAAATGCAGCTAAAATAGCTACACTACCAACAACTAAATTTTTGAACCATTTTTTCACTTCTCCTGTCAATCTCTGGAAAAATAACCTCTTCTAGACATTTGACTCATCAATTTCATAAATTTCATAGAAATCTGTCATTTAGTTACATGTTAGTGAGTAGTATATTGTGAAATACCATCAAACAATGGTACATTTTTTTGGTAATCGTGAGGTATATCATGGAGGTTTTGGGGTAAGACAAGGGGAGCATACCTAGTAGCCATGGCTTGAAGCTTTGTTGAGATGGGAGGTATAACAGTAATGATAGGGGTAGTGATGGATATGGTAGCTGATGAACTAATAACTGTAGTTGAAGAGTTGGGAAATGAAGCTGGTATTGAAATGGAATTGTTGGGAAATAAAGATGTGATGCTTATAAAATCTGAATGCAAAGTAGTGGATGCAGTGGATTGAGTGAATGAAGAAAATAATATCCTAGGCTGCAAAGGCAATTTAGGAATGAAATGGTCTATATATGAACGTGCAAAAGTATCTCTAAATGAAGTGAAAGCATATAAATATGAATCTGCTATTGGTATTATTGTTGTATGCAATTGAGAAACTGGAGGTTTTATGTAAGACAACAAATGAGCTAATTCAATAGCTTCATTAACATCTTTAATCAATGAAACATTAATTTTTTCAACTATATTTTGATATTCAGATTCTTTTGACTTTGTTCCTACTGAAATTTTTTTCTGTTTTGAATTAAAAAATGAAAGGAAAACAAGATCTATAACAGTATTTTTCAAATCAGTTTCTGATTTAGTTTTAAACAATGAATATTCAAACTTCAGATCAAAATCAATATCATTTAAACTCACTTACTCTTTGGGTAAAGAATTTGCTTTTCTTAATGATACTTTAGTTTCTAAATTGACAATTTGTTTTTTCTTTTTACCAATCTCATCTGGGCTATCTACTATAACTGCCAGCTTAGGATCTGGGTTAGACTTGGTATAGTAGGTTTTCCTAGAAACTAGAATGACTGTTTTGAATACCCACAACCTATACAAATAATATTAAAGTAAGAAGATAAATTAAAGATCTTCCTTTAAGACTAAATTTAAGACTGGAGATTGGTTAGTTCCCCAGTATGGTCGCCAATATGTTATCACTCTAGTAATTTCTTAAGTTGTGGGATTTTGAGTTTTTAGTCCAAGAATACTAGATGTAGCCACAAACCTACTTCAAATTCTAGGATCTAGCCTTCCTAGAATTTAGAGACGGCTCTCTCTTTAAGATTTATCTTTTTTTTTTTAGTACTTTTAGGATAGTTATGATAGAACAATTGGTTTTGTTTTTAAAGGTTTTGGTGGAAAAAAATCACTTAGAGGTAAACTAGAGAGAAATCAACTTGTTCATTGGGCTATGGAGTTTAAATCTAGCTAGCAGCACTAGAAGTCAAGGCCAGAAAGGTACAAATGTTTTCAGGGCAAGATATATAACCCTCAGAGATTTTGGAAAGTGTTTTTTGGTGAAATGGTATGATCGGAATAAAGGGAAATGAAGGATCCTTTGACCCAAAAATAGAAGAAGGAGGCAGGGGTCAAACAGGAGTAGGAGAAATCAAGGACTCCTAACACCGAAAATCAGTAGAAAACATTAAAATGGTAACTAGTTAAAAAACAGGGAGCATTAGACTAACCTGTAGTAATATTCCTAGTTGCACATTCAGATAGAACAAACATATAATTATTTGCATGAAACTCAGAAAATAAAACAATGACAAGAAGGGAGTACTTCACTCATCAACTTCTCGCAGGGATCCTGAATTATTATGCCAGTTTAGCTTTGTGCAGTCTGCTACTTCGAAATCAACACACAATAGGCTCCAATGTTCAGCAAAAATATTTATAGTAAGTCCAAAAATTTTATTCCACACTGAATACTTCTAATGTAGAAGTATTTATACAAAATGTAGTTACAAATATCCTAGGAGACATCTAGGAATATCTTTAGGAAATAGAAAATATCTTTACAAAATAAGAGGGACAACTTCTTAACAAATCAGCAAGCTGTCCTCTTATCCAAAATAAATAGAACTACTTTATCTAACAAGGAGCTTTTGAGTGATTAGTTGCCCTGCTTTGCTTGCTACTAGAAAATATCTTTTTTTGAGTTGCCTTAGCTGATACTCTTTAACACTGATTCACTTTTGATGGATATTTCCATTGTTTACTACTGTAAAAATATATCTTTTTGTAGTAAAAAATCAGCAGACTGTATTTTTATTTCACTGTTTCTTTTTTACTATTTTTCAAGGTAATTTTCTTCATTGTTTTACCTCTCATTGCTACATTAAATCTATAAATTTTTGCCACTTTTCTTCATTGGGAATTTTGACATTATTTAGCTTTCTAAATTCTCATCAGCCTCCATGTATTTAGCAAAAGTGGGCTTGAACACAAAGATATGTTTAATCTCATGTTGTAGAAAGAACAAATCTTCGAAGTGCTGAAGGAGGACTTTTCCTGTGGCAGTGCCTTGTGGTAATGGTTTTATGACTTGCTTCTTGGGAAATTCCCTGATATTTTTATCATAATCCTTCTAGGGCATCAGTTTTTCATTAAAGACATGGATGTTTGGCAAGCCCCTCTGTCTTAAGTTTGTGTATTTTACCATAAATTTTGTTATGGCAATGTTCATTGATTCACATTTCTCTTCCAGGTAGTTCATCAAATTTTTCTTATTACCACCTTTTTAATTTTTTAAAATGGTTTATGTTCTATCCAATACCTGTAATTCTTCCAATTCTGCTTTGTTCTTGCTATTTAGGAATGTGATGAGTTTTAAATCCTAAGTTGGCTTATCAGTTAACTCATCCTTGGTCTTTTGAATCTCTGCATGAGCTGCTAATAATAAATCTCTCTGCTCATATATAACCTGAATTGAAGGCCATTGAGTGTGAATGGCTTCAGTTATCTTTGTTCATAGATGATTTTTTACAAATGAAATTTGTTGAGTGAAAGTTAGCTCTTTTTTCTAAGCCCTTGATTTGTTCTCGAAGTTTAATTTCCTTATGTTAATGGGTTTTATAATTTATCAAAGCTAATTTATTTGTGGCTTCAAGATTATCGATCATTTTCTTTATGCTGTTGATTTCATTAGTTTTCAAAGACATTTCCTCCATAGCTTTAACAATTTGACCTGCTTCATCTATCGGTTGAACCTGTGTTGTAGAAGGATCTGTGTTTGAAGTAGTATTTGAACTCATTGGCACTGTAGTTTCTAGTGGTTCTTTTAACGCTAGTTTTTCTCCTAATGTGGAAGCCACTGCTGTGGTAATCACTGGTATAACTGAAGGAATGATAGGACTGTTAGTTTCTTTCATAGTTTCCTTCTCTTGGACTAGCTGGTCCATTTGGGATTCCATTTCTTTGATCTGAGCAGTTAATTTGAGGATGAGCTTCATCATTTCTTCTTTTTAACTTTTCTCCTAAAGGATTACCTTGGTTTATGGATGCTCACTCTGAGGAAGCTTAAGCTGTTTCCTAGAAGCTACAATGTCATCATTCTTTTTCTTAATAAAAAATTCTGCTACTTGAAAATTTGAGGGATCATATCCCACCTGTAAAATTCAGTCCTCCAAGGCTTTAATCCTTAGGTACTTTGCATACAAAGATCACTTGTCTAGCTTCGTTTGATCCTGCATATTAAAAATAGTATTCTGCAACTTGGTAGCACTCATTTCCATTGTCACCAGAGTTGAATACAACATTTCAAAGGTATTTCTATGAAATTCAATTTGGTCCAGCTCATGAACATTTTCAGTGTCTACCTCAAACTCCACCTTTTTATAGTCTGCCACTGTTTTTGGTGCTAAGGCAGTTGGTTGAAAAAATGACATAATCATTTTTTTTGTAGAATAATAAAAGGTTGTGAGTAGCCTATTTTGATTCCCTGGTTTTTTCTTGAGGAATTGAGAATATATCTTTGATTTAATTTCCTCATTCTTCTGCTTTATCTGCTAATATTTCTCTTTGATATCTAAATCCTTTTCCTCATCTGTTTGTGAGGAAGAGGCCTCCATATTTTGTTTTTCAATCTTTTGAGTATCATATTTACCTATTTTTTTCTCTTTTTCAATCTCTGCAAGAGTTTCATTGATTATCACTGTAGCTTCATCATTATTTACCTCTGGCTCATTTTTATCTTCAATGTCAATTACCTTTTCTTTCCCAATTGAACTGAATTTAAGCCTTTTATTATAAATCAGTTTGAATTTGGTTTCTGAAGTTGTTTTTGCTGTGTATGCTCCTACTTCTCTGTTTCTTTTGGCTGAAGAATCTGGCTGCTTTACAACTTCAAGGGCTTGTGTTGTAACCATTTTTCCTGTTGTCTCTGTATTAGTAACTATAACTATCAGTGTGTTCTCCACCCATTCTTCTTGATTGGAAAACTTCTTAATCTCTGGCTTAAGATCATGTATGAAAGTTGTTAGTTTACATTTTACCCTTGAATGGCTCAGGATCCCTTGAGGATCATAGTTCCATGGAAAACTTTCTTGAAATTTAAACTCTACTAGCCTATTTGTGATTTATTTTTTTTCCTCTCTGTTGTTTATGATGAAAGGACCAACCTAATTCTTTAGCTTATATTGAGTCTTTTTCATAGCAGCTAAGAAGTTAATAGAGTCGGAATTCAGAATCTGTCTTAAATATATCAATGCAAAAATTATCATGTTCATATATTTTGGAAACTTATAAGGTAATAAGTTGGATCCAAAAATTCTTATCTCTGTATGCTTTTCATAAAGAAACCAGACTCCCATTTTATTCTATTATGATAGTTGCAATATTATTTTCATTTCTTCATTGACTCTACACTACTCTACTTTGTACAAAATGTTTATTGCTAGATGTAGAAAGAGGTCTGAAAAATCTGTGTAGGTGAACTCACTACTCTCTTTCCCGAGCAAGGAAGTATATAAGATAATGGACAAAGGCTTTCCATCTAAGTCCATATTTTGCAATGAAAATGGAAAATTATTAGCTTGGAAGAATAAAAATAAGTGAAACAAGTAAGAAGAGTATCTAAAAACCCCTTCAGTGGGTGCTTTGGTCAGCTGATGATGAATACTATCTGCTATGAATCTGGCATAATAAAAAAATATTGTGGGAGGTTGGTCAGGAGATAAGCTGGATAGAGAGCCAAGATTGGATTCATTAGTGAATCCATTTGTAAAGTATTCCAATATAAAAGATAACATTGAGATAATATGTCTAGACCCTTCAGGAAATTTGGCAGTGGAATAAGGAGGGTTTAACTTAGGAATGTAAACATGGGAAGGAAAAAGGTTTTGAAATATCATAAACTTATTTTGAAAATACAGGCCTAAGTACAACTGGGTCAAAGCTTCTATTGATAGGGGGACTAATTGAGGATCAAACTATAATTGCAGTGTTTGATTTATTGACTCTGTTGTGATGGTAAAAAGGATTTCTCTGGCAGCATTAACAATGGCCCTTTGGTCTGGTTCATAAATATTTTTACATAATCTAACAAGGTCTTGTCTAAGGCGGGTTAATGGAACTACATATTTGGGAAAATGAGTCTCCCAAATAGGCATTTCATCATTGTCCAAGAATTTATCATAGCACCAATTATGTATTTCTAAGAGGTTGAATTCTACAACAGGATCAATAATCTTATAGTCCATATCAGTCAATGGAAGGGTTTCTATAGCAGCTACAGGTGGCTGGAGAGGATTTACTGATACAGTGGATTTAGCAGTGAGGACTGGATTAGATTTAACAGCTTTAGGTGTTACAGATTTAGGAGGTTTGGATCCTCTAGGCTTGGTTGGTTTAGAACCTCCAGGTTTAGCTATGATATTCTTTTTGGTCATTTTGGAATAACTACTGCAAGCTTAAATTGTTTGCAGGAGTTGTTTTTCTTTTTTCAGAGGATATAAATTGGGATAAGACAAAAAACGAGGGTTTCCTGAATAAATTGGTCTACAAAAGGGGCTTTTAGGGTATATTCAACAAATTTAACCCTGTAGGTCTTTGAGTTTGGTATTCACGGTTCAAAAAATTGGAAATTTTGCTTTAAAAAGGCTCATAATAGGGTTTTCTGGAAACAATTGGCCAGGATTCGGCTTGTTTTTGGTATTTTTAGGTAACTTGGCTTAGTGAAATATCCTAATTGAAAGCCTGGTTCTATTATAGAAGGTTTTTAATGGAATTTGCAGGTTTTAATTTCGTCGAAAAATACCTTAAACATAGGTATTTGGCTTCTTGAAAGGTTCTGAGGAGATCTTTGTTGAATCTGAAGTTTGGTCCAGATTTATGGATCAGGAAACCGCTCCTGGTCAATCTTTAATGGTTGAATTCATAAATTTTGGGTATAAGCTGATAATTGGGGCAAACAGTTCTCACACATCTTATCAGAGCTTGTACAATTTGAAATGCTCAAATAAACATCAAAAGCGATATATCAAAGGTTTTAATGTTTGATATGAATCACCATATAATGCATTAAATGCAAGTCTTGTCAAATGGCAGGAGTGGTTTTAGTTTAAAATGCGAAACCCGACGATGGTTTTCGCATTGAGCTCAAGTAGTAAGTAGTTTTTTTCTAAAATGAACGCAATCCTATGAGAGGGTGCCATGTCATAGGATCCAAGATTTATAAAATGACTTATTTCACGTCCGTTTCGGCTTTGGGTGAACAATTAGTTTTTGAGCGCGATATCAAACTTGCGTCGTTGGATTTGACATTCACAAGTGAAGGGTTGAGATCTCTTTTGGAAGGTGTGGCAAAAATATGGTGGGACCTGGGTTTTTCTATGTGGGCTAGCACTTTAAATTGGGTTAAAAATTTATATGGATGTGAACTTTATCAAAGGTTTTTTATATGCAAATTCTCGATTTATACATATGGTGGCAGGATCTAAGCATGGTTAAAGAAATATACATGGAAGGTTAATTATATAAAGCATCAGGCTTTACATAATAGAAGCGGGAATAGGCTTATTTACACGAAGTGAAGTTAAATATGCACCTTGGGTTAACTTTGTATAAGGCGTGGGGATTTATATAAAGGGGATAATATGAAAAAGGGAAAAGCTTAAGTTTTTCGATGTTTAACCTTAGCCTTAGGTTTAGGGGGTGGGGTATTTAATTAAGGTTAGTTTTAGAGCAAAGGGAGTATTATTTGGTTTTTTAATTTATCATGTGGATAATAAATTTAGTCTAACAACTTTACAATAGTGGGGTTTTAGGGGGTATTTTTAGATAAAGGGAATTATATATATAGGATAAGGTATATTTAGGGAATTAATAGCATAAGTTAAAATTTAATATGACAAGGGGAGATGGAATACAGAAAAATACACTAAATGACCAAGTAGAGTGAATAAATAAAATAAAAGCTTATTATTTCATCATTTCACCAATTTACTTAGGATAGAGTGTTTTTTGAGGGTTTTTGTATTCTTTATGAATGAAGGAAGCTAATTAAATGGGATTTTAGGTTTCATTAAGTAAGAAGGATTCTTTACTTATGAATATAAATTAAATGTATGAATGAGGGATAAATAATGGTAAATGAGATTTCATCATAATAATTCAACATTTTCCACTATCCAGTCATCGAGCCTGTGGTCCGGTCTCGATAGAAGTTAGAGAAATGCTTTGAGCCTATTTGAATGGAAGTATAAAATACTAAATACCTACAGGGGAAGGGAAATTAGTGATTTTTTCCCAGTGATGAATATTACATGATTTTTCCCACTTATTTCTACCTACCCAACATTACTCTAACATTTTTTCTTCTTTTCAATAGGTGCATTTAAGCTTGCTACCTTGAAACATTTTATTTTCTTGAAAGCATAAAACTATCTAATTCTACCTTATTTCATCCGAGGGCTTAGATTAAACTGATGATCTCCTCATTATTCTCTACCTATCTACTGATTAGTGAGGATTAAATTTTCTAACCAATCTTTATTCACTATCTAAAACATGGAAATTGAAAACATGACAAGTCAAGTTTAAACAATTTAACTCATCATGAATTATGGCATTTATTGACACTTTGCCATAATCATTTTCAAAAAATAAAAAGTAGTGGCATTTGGACTTGCACACTTTCATTTTTTATTTTCATATTTTTTCCTTTGGGGTCTATATTTTTTAAGTCCTTTGATCTTTCTTTTAGGACCTTTTAGCCTCTTTTTTTATTTTTTTATTTTTTCAAAATATGGGAAAACAACTTGCAGAAAGAAAGGTATGTACATATTTTACAAGACTATCATAAGTCAATTCAATATTATGAATCCTATATTTATAGGACCCCAACAGCAGCTTCATATGGGGATGGAATTTCCTGGTGAAATGTCAAGAACTCTAAGACTAGTAGCCTTCAATTTTGACCTTGATGATCCAGTAATTGTCTTTCGTTTTCTGCAAAAACTCATATTTATGACATTTTACTCTTCAAAGATTAGGGCCTTCTCCCCAGGCTTCAAATTTGGAAAGAAAATATCTAATCCAATCTAAAAACTTTAATGGACATTTACAATGATGTAAAAAGTAACTGGGACTAACTATTGGTTAACTCAAAAGAATAGTAGTGTTTGAGCATTCTACCATTAACTAGTCCTTCTTGAATATTTGTTCCATCCAAATATTTGATGAAGAAAGAATTTTTACCCCTATATCCATAAATTACATAAGGTTATTTCAATATAAAGTCAAACTTTCGATGTTTACCTTTGTCCTATTTCCTATAATCTCACTTTAACACTTGATCTCCAATGTAAAAGTCATCTTCTTTACTTATTTTACCAAAAAATTTCTTGGTTTTATCATGAATGACTTGGGATTCCTCATAGACTTCTTCCCTTGTTTGTTGTAGGTGAATAGTTTAATTTATCCTCCTTTGTATATCATTGATTTCCACTTGTGATTCTTGAATGATCTTCATTACTGGAACACCTAAGGATGATGGGAAAAAGTCGTCCATCCCATAAAAAATTTGACAAGGGGACGTTCCAATTGACTTTTTGGTAGTAATTCTATCTTCCCATAAGGCATAGACTAACTTTTTATTCGAAGTCGTTTTGTTATCTTCAAGTAATTTTTTAATAATATTTACAAGGCTTTTATTTGAAGATTCAACTAGGCCATTACCCTGAGGGTAATAAGAAGTAGAGTGGCCTAGGGTAATATGATACTTTTGACAGAAGGAAATAATTTTCTTAGATTTAAATTTTGCTTCATTATCAGTAATTATTTTCTGAGGGCATCCAAAACTAGATAAAAGGTTGTTTTCTATGAAAGAGATAATGACTGTGTCAGTGGCTTGTCTGGTAGGAATGGCTTCAATCCACTTAGTAAAGTAATCTGTGGCAGTCAAAATCCACTTATGTTGGCTATAGGATGGGGGGTGAATTTATCCAATGAATTCTAAACCCCATTGTTGAAATGGCATCTCAGTTGAAATTGGCTTTAAGGGTAAAGGTAACAATTTCTTTTTTTCCTTCAAAAAATTGACATTTGTGACATGAAGCAACAAACTTTTTAACATCAGAAAATAAGGTAGGCCAGTAAAAACCAACTCTAAGGATATTATCTGCAGTAATTTTCCAATATAAATGCCCTCCATAGTCACCTGCATGAAATTATTCAATAATTTTGTCAACTTCTGCTTTCAGTAAACAATTTAGTAATATCCCACTATGTTCTTTCCAAAAAAGCACATTATCTAAAATACAAAATCTCATTGCTTTAACTTTAATAAATATGTTTTTTGTCCTTGATAATCTAGGAGGATATTGTAAGTTTGTAAGTACAAAGATAATATCTGAGTACCAAGGTGAATCTAGAAAGGCTTCACTTATCATTGGAGTCGCCATCTCTTCCTGGTCATCAATCTGAGAAATAAAATTTATGTCTAATGCATTGCAGTTGGATTCAACCATTAATCTGGCTAATCCTTATCCTTTAATGAGTTTAGTTGGTTTAATCTCTATGTCATATTATAGGATAGTGGCAATCCACTTTCCTCTTCTTTCATCAGGGCCATCCTGAGTAAGAATGTCTTTAACTACAGAATTAGGGACATAGGCAATTATGTGGGAATAGAGAATGTAAAATCTGAAATCTTTTATGGCCTTAACCAAAGCTAAGGCTTGTTTCTCCATTATGTTATATTTCAGAGGTGCACCTTTAAGGGTTTTACTGAAAAAAGATATAGGTTGTTCAAAACCTTGATCATTCTTCTGCAGTAAAACTGCAGCAATGGTATGCTCCGATGCAAAAGAAAAAATTATAAAGTATTTTTTGAAATCTGAACTAATTAAGACTGGTGTTTTAGTTAAAGCCTGTTTTATGGAATAAAATGATTGTTTGGATTCAATGGTCCATTTTAAAGTTGAGTCTTTTTTTTGAGCATATTGTTAAGTTCTCTAATGATTTCAGCCAAGTTTGAAACAAATCTTCTAAAAAAGTTAATTTTACGTAAGAGAGCTTGTAATTCTTTAATATTTCTAGGTGGATGAATGTTCAAAATTGCTTCTGTCCTAGAAATATCAATTCTAATTCCTTATTTTGAAATTATATGTCCTAGTAACTTACCTTCCTCTAATCCAAAGAGAGTTTTCTTGGGATTTAAAGAGATGCCAAATTTTCTACATTTAATAAAGACCTGTCTCAAATGATCCAAGTATTCATTATTTGATTTGGAAAATATAGTAATGTCATCTAGATAAATTACCAAGAAGTCATAAATCCCCTTAGCAAAGGCTATGTCCATAGCTCTCTGAAAGGTTTCTCCTGCATTCATCAAACCAAAGGGCATTTTCACATACAAGAAAGCGCCCCAAGGAGTAGTAAAAGTTGTTTTAGCCTAAAATTCCTTTTGGGCTAGGATCTGGTTGTATCCTAAAAAACCATCTAACAAAGAAATTCTAGAGGAACCAACTACCCTTTGTAATATATGATCCATATTTGGTAAAGGGTAATTATCCTGTAAAGACACTTTGTTAAGATTTCTAAAGTCGACACATAATATAATTTCATATGTTTTCTTTCTTGTTGGTGCTAGGTTTGAAACCCAATCAAAATATATAATTGGTGCAATAATCTGAGCATCATACATGCGTTTACTTCCTTTCCTATCAAAGGTAATAGAACAGGATTAATTTTCATTAATTTTTGTTTGAATGGTTTTTGATAATCTTTTATGGGAATTTTGTGTTGGATTATGTTTGTGTCATAAGCTTTAAGATCTTCATAACTCCAAACAAACACATCTTGATATTACTTTAAAATATCAATGTATTGTTCCTTTTCTTGTGGAGGTAAAGATTTAGACAGTTTAATCATTTTTTGTTTTAATTCTGTCCCAATTTTACACTCGTCAATGTAAGACCTAACTGTTTCAATTTTTGGATTTTTAGGCACATCATTAGAATCAAAAATGTCTTCCAAAGGGGTTAAACCTTTAGGGGAAAAATTATCTTTCAAATCTAACATGTCAATTTCTTCTTCAATGTTTTGCTCAATATCTATATTCTCTAAGTTATCTATATCAGATTGAGAAAATAAATTTTCTTTGTTAAATTTATGTACATATATGTTACCTATTTAACAATCAAAATCAGAATGTATATTTCAATCTGTATCTATGTTACAATTTTGAAATTCTTCCTCATTATTTAAAAAATGGTAAATTTGTTCAGCCTGAGAAAAAAATCTGCCAGTACATGAGGTTGTCTGGGATAATTGGTCTATGTTTAACCTCAACAATATACCTATGAGTTGGTTGGAATGGTATGTTACAAGTACTAGAAAAATTTTCTACATAGTGTGCTTGAATGTTTTTCTTTCTGGGTATAGAAGCAAACTTGCATTCCAATAAATCATCAGTTAAATCAATTGTTGTAACTCTCTATCTGGCTAGTCTAGGATTATAAATATAATAATCTCCATTTACTTTCTTAATGATTAATTCTGAATCTCCCATGATTAGTATTCTTTTTCCTCCTAAGTTCTCGATGATCTGGAGGCCTAAAATGAGTTCCTCATACTCTGCCATGTTATTGGTACATTTAAAGTTGAGTATGAAGGCATGTCCTTCTGAATGACTAGTTTCCATATTTTTAATCCATACTCTTGGTCCTGCTCCTGACTTGCTTACAGAGCCATCAAAGTCTAAGTGCCAAAGGGATTCATGAAATATGTTGTCATTGTTTGGTTTTGGATTTTTATCAATCATTTTAGTTTGGATTTCAGTGTTATCAGAGTTACACAAAATAAAATATTCAAGGTCAGTTGGTGTAGAATAAATGGGGTAATTTATGGATATCTCAGCACTAGTCACCCTGAATTTCATTAAAGCTTCCCTATATATATTTTTGGGTTGAACAAACACTGATATTGTAGCATAGCTCATGTCCAATTATAAAGATCCTTGCAACTTTTCTCCCCATGAACGAGAAAGAAGCATACCATAATTTGGTCAGATGTCATCTACTACAATGTCCATTACCATACTCTTACCAAGGTACTAAGCTAAATTCACATGAATATTATTTCTAGATTAAGAGTTTCCATGATAGCTTTGGGTATTAAATTATAGGAAGCTCATGAATCTAACATAACGTTGTGATCTGATCATGGATGGTAAGATTGATATAGAAAGGAGGGACTGATCCATCTGAATGATTTCCATTGAAATCAGGGCCGAAAATTAACTTTGGTTGATCATGATTCAAAAAAATGGCATCTTCACCATCATTCATATTCAAAGTTTCAGTTATAGTTGATTTGTATAAGTAATTTTTAACCAATTCTGTTAAAGGAATAGGTATTTTTAACTTAGCAATTTCAGACTGAATATTGAATGAGGGTTGAGATTTACTAATTTGAAATAATTCATCTTTAGTAACTATAATCTGAGTTGGTTTTTCTTGATTTTCAACATTTGTATTTTTACCTTCAATTGTCTTAGCATTCTCTATCTGAGTTTCTTGAGTTTTGCTGCTTTTAATTTTCTTTTCAGGGACTGTTTGTGTGGCAGCAGAGATTTTATCAGACTTAGAATTATCAATAGGCATTATGGGATTATCTGTTCTAGGATTTGTTGATTTAGAATTAGCAGAAATATTTTTAGAATCAGAATTTGTTGTTTTTACTGAATTAGAAGCTTTAGAAGTATTAGCTTTCTGTGCATCTTTGGAATATTGAGCTACTTCATCAGTAATATCAATAATTTTTGGACTTTTTGATTTTTTAGGACTCGAAGGATTGGAATTTTGTCTATTTTCCCTTGGGAGAATTTGCAAAACTTTTGTTTTTGGGACTTCTGGATTTTTCTTATTTTGATTTTGGGAATTATTTTTAGTAGAAGACTCACTATTTTTCTTTTTTCTAAGGTTATACTGACTGTGAATTTCATTTATAGCAAAGCAATAACCTTCCTTGTAGTCTACGGATTCACTGGTGTTTAATTTGAGTTGTTGAAGCTCAAATAGTTCCAGATCTTCCTGAGTGAAGAAAATGGTGTTGTTTTCATCTATTCCCATTAGATGATTGATTTCATCCTCATATTCATCATTATTTTGAGATCTTTTGGTATAGTTTTGTTGAAATGGGGGCCTAATGTTTTGGTATAGAGCTGCTTCTTTAGCTTTCCAAGAATTAGTGTTTTTTCTGAAATTGGGATTTCTAATCTGATGTTGATTATCCCATTGAGGTTTTCTATCTATATTATCTAATATTTCTACCACCCTTTCTAAAGCTTTAGAAAATAAATCCATTTTAACATATGAGTTTGAACTTTCTTCTTTAATTGTAACTCTTCGTTCATTTCTAAGTCTGGTCTTCCTAGCTAAAATGTTGATTTCTACACTGACAACATCTAATTGCATTTGTTCTAAGGTTTGGGCATCTCTTTCTCTTAATTGATAGACCATATCTGTATCAAATCCATCTGGGAATTTGAGCATAACAGAGTAAGGAGTAGGTTTAAGAGTTGCAGGAATAGAATTATAGACACTGGTATACCTAGTGCAATAGTCTTGGACATACTCAGACAAAATTTGAAGGGGGTTCTTTTTCCTTTCCCATTTATTTAAAAATATTCTATGAAATGTAGCTAAATCAGCTAGACTAACACAACTAAGTTTTTGAACCATTTTTTAACTTCTCCTATCAAACTCTGGGCAAATAACCTCATATGGACATCTGACTCATCAATTTCATAAATTGCAAAAAAATATTTCATTTTAGTTACATGTTGTTGAGCACTATATTGTGAAATGCCATCAAACAATGGTACATGTTTTTGGTAATCTTGAGGCATATCATGGAGGTTTTGGGGTAAGAGGAGGGGACCATACCTAGCAGCGATGGCTTGAAGCTTTACTGAGCTCTGAGGTATAATAGTAATGATAGGGGCAATGATGGATATGGCAACTGATGAAATAACAATTGTAGTTGAAGAGCTAGGAAATAAAGCTGGTATATAAATGGAATTGCTGGGAAATAAATATGTGATGCTTATAAAATCTGAATGAAAAGTAGTGGATGCAGTGGATTGAGTGGATGAAGGAAATAGTATCGTAGGCTGAAAAGGCAATTTAGAAATGAAATGGTTTGTAAATGAACTTGCAGAAGTCCTATAAATGAAGTGACAACATATAAAGATAAATATGTTGTTGGTATTATTGTTGTACGCAATTGAGAAACTGGAGGTTTTATGTAAGACAACAAATGAGCTAATTCAATAGCTTCATTAATATCTTTAATCAATGAAACATTATTTTTTTCAACTATATTTTGATATTCAGATTTTTTTGACTTTGTTCCTAATGAAATATTTTTCTGTTTTTCATTTAAAAATGAAAGGAAAACAGGATCTATGACAATATTTTTCAAATCAGTTTCATATTTAGTTTTAAACAATGAATATTCAAAATTTAGATCAAAATCAATATCATTTAAACTCACTAACTCTTTCGGTAAAGAATTGGTTTTTCTTAATGATACTTCAGTTTCTAAATTGACAATTTTTTTTTTCTTTTTACCAATCTGATCTGGGTTATCTATTATAACTGCAGGCTTAGCATCAGGGTTAGACCTAGTATAGTAGGTTTTCCTAGAAGCCAGAATGACTGTTTTGAATATCCACAACCTATAAAAATAATATTAAAGAAAAAAGATAAATGAAAGATATTCCTTTAAGACTAAATTTAAGACTGGAGATCGATTAGTTCCCCAGTATGGTCCCCAATTTGTTATCACTCTAGTAATTTCTTAAGTTGTGGGATTTGGAGTTTTTAGTCCAAGAATACTAGAGGTAACCACAAACCTATTTCAAATTCTAGGATCTAGCTTTCCTAGAATTTAGAGAGGGCTCTCTCTTTAAGTTTATCTTTATTTTTTGATTTATGTTTTTAGGCTAGTTATGATAGAACAATTGCTTTTCTTTTTAAAATTTTTGGTGGGAAAAAATCACTTATAGGTAAACTAGGGAGAAATCAGCTTGTCCATTGGGCTATGGAGTCTAAATCTAGCTAGAATCACTAGAAGTCAAGGCCAAAAAGGACAAATGTATTCAGGGAAAGATAGATAACCCTCAGAGATTTGGGAAAGTGTGTTTTGGTGAAATGGTATGATCGGGATGAAGGGCAATGAAGGATCCTTTGATCCGGAAAATCGAAGAAGGAGGCAAGGGCCAAACGAGAGAAGGAGAAATCAAGGATTCCTAACACTCGAAATAAGTAGAAAACATTAAAATGGTAACTAGATAAAAACAATGAGCATTAGACTAACCTGTAGTAATATTCCTAGTTTCACATTTAGATAGAACAAACATATAATGAATTGCATGAAACTTAGAAAAGAAAAAAATGACAATAAGGGAGTACTTCACTCATCAGCTTATCACTGGTATCCAGAATTATGATGCTAGTTTAGCTTTGTCCAGTCTGCTACTTTGAAATAAACACACAATAGCCTCCAATTTTCAACAAAAATATCTATAGTAAGTCCAGCAATTTTATTCCTCACTGAATACTTCTAATGTAGAAGTATTTATACAAAATGTAGTTTCAAATATCCTAGGAGACATCTACGAATATCTTTAGGAAATAGAAAATATCTTTACAAGAAACAGGGACAGTTGGTTAAAAAATAAGCAAGCTATCCTCTTTTTCAAAATAAATGGAACTACTTTATCTAACAAGGAGCTTTTGAGTGATTAGTTGTCCTGCTTTGCTGGTTGCTAGAAAATATCTTCATTTGAGTTGCCTTAGCTGATACTCTTTCATATGATACTATTTAACGCTGCTCTTTAACGCTGATACACTTTTTCCTAATATTTCCACTGTTTACTGCTGCAAAAAAAATCTTTTTGCAGTAAAAAATCAGCAAACTGTCTTTTAATTTCACTGTTTCTTTTTTACTGTTTTTCAAGGTAATTTTCTTCATTGTTTTACCTCTCATTATTACATTAAATCTGTAAATGTTTGCCACTGTTCTTCATTGGGAATTTTGAAATTATTTATCTTTCTATAATTCTCATCAACCTCCGTGTATTTAGCAAAAGTGGGCTTGAACACAAAGAGATGTTTAATCTCATGTTGTAGAAAGAACAACTCTTCAAAGTGTTAGAGGACTTTTCTTGTGGGAGTGCCTTGTGGTAATGGTTTGCTGATTCGCTCCTTGGAAAATTCCTTGATTTTTTTATCATAATCCTTCTGGGGCATCAATTTTCCATTAAAGACATGGATGTATGGCAAGCCCCTCTGTCTTAAGTTTGTGTATTTTACCATAAAATTTGTTATGGAAATGCTCATTGATTCACATTTCTCTTTCATGTAGTTCATCAAATTTTTCTTAGTTACCACCTTTTTAATTTATAAAATGGTTTCTGTTCTGTCCAATACCTGTAATTCTTCCATTTTTGCTCTGTTCTTGCTATTTAGGAATGTGATGAGTTTTAAATCCTGAGCTGTCTTATTAGTTAACTCATCCTTGGTCTTTTGAATCTCTTCCTAAGATGCTAATAATAAATCTCTCTACTCATATATAACCTGAATTGAAAGCCATTGAGTGTGAATATCATCAATTATGTTTTTCCATAGATGATTTTTTACAAATGAAATTTTCTCTGTGAAAGCTAGCTCTTTTTGTAAGCCCTTGATTTTTTCACCAAGTCTAATTGCCTTCTATTCAAGGGTTTTAGCATTTATCAAAGCTAACTTATTTGTGGCTTCAATATTATCAATCATTTTCTTTAGGCTATTGATTTCATTAGTTTTCAAAGAAATTTCCTCAATAGATTTAACAATTTTACCTACTTCATCTGTTGGTTGAATCTGTGTTGTAGAAGAATCTGTGTTTGAAGTAGTAGTTGAACTCACTGGCACTGCAGTTTCCAGTGGTCCTTTTGGTGCTATTTTTTCTCCTAATGTGGAAGCCACTATTGTAGTAATCACTAGTATAACTGAAGGAATGATAGGACTGTTGGTTTCTTTCACAGTTTTCTTCTCTTAGACTATATGGTCCATTTGGGATTCCATTTCTTTGATATGAGCAGTTAATTTGAGGATGAGCTTCATCATCTCTTCTTTTTCACTTTGCTTTTGAAGGATTTCTTTGGTTTGTGGATCCTGACTCTAAGGAAGCTTAAGTTGTTTCCTCAAAGCTACAATATCATCATTCTTTTTCTTAATCAACAATTCTGCTACCTGAACATTTGAGGGATCATATCCCACCTGTAAAATTAAATCCTCCAAGGCTTTAATCCTTAGGTACTTTTCATACAAAGATCCCTTGTCTAGCTTCATTTGATCTTACATACTAATAATAGTATTCTGCAACTTGGTAGCACTCATTGCCTTTCTCACCAAAGTTGAATACAAAATTTCCTAGATATGTATATGAAATTCAATTTGGTCCAGCTCACGAACATTTTCAGTGTCTACCTCAAAATCCACCTTTTTATAATCTGCCACTGTTCTTGGTGCTGAGGTAGTTGTTTGCAAAAATGATATAATCATTTTTTTTGTAGAATAATCAAAGGTTGTCAGTAGCCTATTTTGATTCCCTAGTTTTTGCTTGAGGAATTGAGAATATATCTCTGATTTAATTTCCTCATTGTTATACAGTAATTTGTCATCGTCCCTGCAATTCTCCGTCCCACACATTGGAGGGATTATTCCGTGACCTGTGAGTAGTGACATGACCTGAAACCACTTTCATGGCATCCCCCTGGACAAGGACATTCATTCCCCTAAAGAAAATTCCTTGTGAAAAACCCTAAAAATAGCCTTTTTTGCCTTGGTGCGACTAGCCAGTTCAGACCTCGTGCCAATGGGGGAAATCCTCCAAAGAGGGTGCGCCAACTGGCGCTCTGTCCCAGTGTTTCACCCACGCCAGGCTTAATAAGGAGTGTTTTTTAAAAATAAATGGCGGAAGATTGACTCCAACCAATTCCTGAACTGGTCTCTAAATTGATTTGGGAGGTTTGGCTCCGGATCTCCATGTAGAGGAAGTGGTTTTCCACCTCTCATGGAAGCTTCCTTGAGGATCGGGCCAATCCCATGATTGTAGGGATCCCAACTCCCCTTCCACCATCTATATAAGCTTGGCATTTTTCGTTTGCAAGCTAGTCTCCAAGAGCCTTCATAGCCTAAAGAATGCTGCAAGAGCCTTGATAGTCCTCATAGAGCCAAATTAGTAGCAAGGAGATTATTTTCAAGACAAGAAAAGAGAGAGGCTTGTCCCATTCCCGACGAGATTTACTGAGACATATTCCGCTATTGACCCACTGAAGGAAGATTCAGCGTCAAAGCTAGGTTGTATTTTCCTTTGTATTAATTAATGATAAGTGACTTTGGTTATGGTTCCACTCGTATTGTTCATTATGATCATGAGTTGTGGCTTCTCTGACTGATACATAATTGCATATATTAGGTTTTACGCTTGTGTGTTCGTCGTGTTTCTTGTATGTGCAGGTGTTTTATCGCGATAAGCGGGAGAATTGTGATTAGCCGGAGCAAGGAAACGGGAGCCCTATCTTCTCTACGAACAACAACGTTGGAATTAAGGTAGGCCTTCTTCGCAATTTGGTCTATTGCAATTAGGAACTTGCACCTTAGCGTGATACGATTTTTGCTAGACCCGATCTGGGCTAGTAGGGATCGCCTCTGTCCGCAGAGGGGATTTACCTCTACAACACTCATTCTTCTACTTTATCTTCTTATATTCCTCTTTGATATCTAAATCATTTTCCTCAACTATTTGTGAGGAAGAGGCCTCCATATTTTGTTTCTCAATCATTTGAGTATCATCTTTACCTATTATTTTCTCTTTTTCAATCTCTGCAAGAGTTTCATTGATTATCATTGTAGCTTCATCATTGTTTACCTCTGGCTCATTTTTATCTTCAATGTCAATTACCTTCTCTTTCCCAATTGAGCTGAATTTAAGCCTTTTATTATAAATTAGTTTGAATTTGGTTTCTGAAGTTGTTTCTGTTGTTTATGCTCCTTCTTCTCTGATTCTTTTGGCTGAAGTCTCTGGCTGCTTTACAACTTCAAGGGCTTGTGTTGTAACCATTTTTCTTGTTGTCTCTATATTATTAATTATACGTATCAGTGTGTTCTCCACCCATTCTTCTTGATTAGCAAACTTCTCAATATCTGGCTTAAGCTCATGTATGAAAGGTGTTAGTTTACATTTTACCCTTAAAGTGCTCAAGATCCCTTGAGGATCATAGTTCCATGGAAAAATTTCTTCAAATTTAAACTCTGATAGTCTCTTTATGATTTATTTTTCTTCCTCTCTGTTGTTTATGATGAAAGGATCAACCTGATTCTTTAGCTTGAATTGAGTCTTTTTCCTAGTAGCTAAGAAGCTAATAGAGTCAGAATTGAGAATCTGTCTTAAATATTCCAATGCAAAAATTTTCATGTTCATATATTTTGGCAACTTATAAGGTAATAAGTTGGATCCAAAAATGATTATCTATGCATTATTTTCATAAAGAAACCAGCCTCCCATTTTATTCTATTGTGATAGTTTCAAGATTAATTTCATTTCTTCATTGACTCTGGGCTGCTCTGCTTTGTACAAAATTTTTATTGCTGGTTGTAGAAAGAGGTCTGAAAAATATGTGTAGGTGAACTCACTAACCTCTTTCTTGAGCAAGGAATTCCATAAGATAATGTACATAGGATTTCCCTCTAAGTCCATCTTTTGCAATGCAATTGGAAAATTATCAGCTTGGAAGAATAAAAATAAGTGAAACAAGTAAGAAGAGTATCTGAAAATTCCTTCAGTGGGTAGTTTGGTCAACTGATGATGAATATTGTCTGCTATGAATCTGGCATAATAAAAAATGATTGTTGGAGGTTGGCTTGGAGATAAGGTGGATAGAAGCCAAGAATGGATTCAACAGTGAATCCATCTATAAAGTATCCCAGTATAAAATATAGCATTGAGATAATATGTCTAGACCTTTCAGGAAATTTGGCAGTGGAATAAGGAGGGTTTAACTTAGGAATTTCAACATGGGAAGGAATTTTTTTTTAAAATATCATAAACTTCTTTGGAAAATCCAGGCCTAGGTACAACTGGGTCAAAGTTTCTATAGATAGGGGGACTGATTGAGGATCATACTTTAATTGTAGCATTTGATTTATTGAATTTGTTGTGATGGTAAAAAAGATTTATGTGTCAGCATTAACAATGGCCCTTTGGTCTGGTTCATAATGTTTTTGACATAGTCTAACAAGGTCTTGTCTAGGGTGGGTCAATGGGACTAAATATTTGGGCAAATGAGTCTCTCAAATAGACATTTCATCCCTGTCCAAGAATTTATCATAGCACCAATTATGTATTTCGAAGAGGTTGAATTCTACAACATGATAAACAATATTTTGGTCCATATTAGTCAATGGAAGGGTTTCTACAACAGTTATAGGTGGCTAGAGAGGATTTACGGATACAGTGGATTTAGCAGTGAGGACTAGAGTAGATTTAACAGCTTTAGGTGTTAAAGATTTAGAAGGTTTGGATCCTCCAAGCTTGGTTGGTTTAGAACCTCCAGGTTTATTTGTGATCCGCTTTTTGGTCATTTTGGAATAACTACTGCAAGATTAAATTGGTTGCAAGAGTTTTTTTTCTTTGTCAGAGGATATAAACTGGGATAAGACAGAAAACGAGGGTTTCCTGAATAAATGGATTTGCAAAAGGGGTTTTTAGGGTATATTCAACAAATTTAACCCTGTAGGTCTTTGATTTTGGTCTTCACGCTTAAAAAAATTGGAAATTTGGCTTTAGAAAGGCTCATAATAGGGTTTTCTAGAAAACATTGGCCAAGATTCGCCATGTTTTTGGTATTTTTAGGTAACTTGCCTTGGTGAAATCTCCTAATTGAAAGCCTGGTTCTATTACATAAGGTTTTGAATGGAATTTTCAGGTTTTAATTTGGTCAAAAAATACCTTAAATGGAGGTATTTGGCTTCTAGGTTCTGAGGAGATCGTGGTTGAATCTGAAGTCTGGTCCAGATTTCTGGATCAGGAAACCGCTCCTGGTCAATCTTTAATGGTCGAATTCATAAATTTTGGGTATAAGTTGATAATTGGGGCAAAAATTTCTCCCATAGTTTATCCGAGCTTTTACAGTTTGTAATGCACAAATAAACATCAAAAGTGATCTATCAAAGGTTTTAACCTTTGATATGAATCACCATATAATGCATTAAATGCAGGTCATATCAAATGGTGGCATTGGTTTTAGTTTAAAATGCGAAACCCGACGATGGTTTTCACATTGAGCTCAGGAGATAAGTAGTTTTTATGAAACGAACACGATCCTATGAGAGGATGCCACATCGCAGGAGGGGGAATTAATAAAAAAACTTATTTCATATCCGTTTGGGCTTTGGGTGAATGATCAGTTTGTGAGCACGATATCAAACTTGCACCGCTGGATCTGACAATCAGGAGTGAAGGGTTGAGATCTATTTTGGAAGGTGCAGCAAAAATATGGTGGGACTAGGGTTTTGCTATGTGGGCTAGAGCTTTAAAGTGGGTTAAAACTTTTATGGATGTGAACTTTATCAGAGGTTTTTTATATGCAAAGTCAGGATTTATACATATGGTGGCAAGATATAAGCATGGTTAAAGAAATATACATGGAAGGTTAATTATATAAAGCATCAGGCTTTACATAATAGAAGCAGGAATATGATTATTTACGTGAAGTGAAGTTAAGTATGCACCTTGGGTTAACTTTATATAAGGCGTGGGGCTTTATATAACAGGGATAATGTGAAAAAGGGAAAAGCTTAAGTTTTGCAATGTTTAACCTTAGCCTTAGGTTTAGGGGGAGGGGTATTTAATTAAGGTTAATTTTAGACCAAAGGGAGTATTATTTGGGTTTTTAATTTAGCACGTGGATAATAATTTTGGTCTAACAACTTTATTTTAGTGGGTTTTTAGGGGGTATTTTTAGATAAAGGGAATTATATATATAGGATAATGTATTTTTAGGGAATTAATAACATAAGTTAAAAGTTAATATGACAAGGGGAGATGGAATACACAAAAATACACTAAATGACCAAGTAGAGTGAATAAATAAAAGAAAAGCTTATTATTTCATCATTTCACCAATTTACTTAAGATAAGAGTGTTTTTTGAGGGTTTTTGTATTCTTTATGAATGAAGGAAGTTAATTAAATGGTATTTTAGGTTTCATTAAGTAATAAGGACTCTTTACTTATGAAGATGAATTAAATGTATGAATGAGGGATAAATAACGGTAAATGGGATTTTATCATAAGAATTCAAAATTTTTCACTATCTAGTCATCGAGCCTTGGGTCCTGTCCCAACAGAAGTAAGAGAAATGCTCTGAGCCTCTTTGACTAGAAGTATAGAATAATGAATACCTACAAGGGAAAAGAAATTAGTGGTTTTTTCCCGGTGATGAATATTACATGCTTTTTTCCCACTTATTTCTACCTACCCAACATTACTCTAACATTTTTTCTTCCTTTTAGTAGGTGCATTGAAGCTTGCTATCTTGAAACATTTTATTGTCTTGAAAGCATAAAACTATCTAATTCTACCTTATTTCATCTAGGGGCTCATATTAAACTAATGAACTCCTCATTATTCTCTACCTATCTATTGATTAGTCGGGATTAAATTATCTAACCAGTCCTTATTCAGTATCTAAAACATGGAAATTGAAAACATGAAAAGTCAAGTTTAAACAGTTCAACTCATCATGGATTATGGCATTTATTAACACTCTGCCATAATCATTTGCAAAAAATAAAAATTAGTGGCATTTTGACTTGCAGACTTTCATGTTTTATTTTCGTATTTCTTCTTTTGGGGTCTATATTTTTTAATTCCATTGATTTTTCTTTTAGGTCTTTTTACCCTCTTTTTTATTTTTTTTTATTTTTTTTATTTTTTCAAAATATGGAAAAAAAACTTGTAGAAAGCAAGGTATGTATATATTTTACAAGACTATCATAAGTCAATTCAAAATTATGAATCCTATATTTATAGAACCCTAACAACGGCTTCACATGGGGATGGCATTTCTTGGTGAAATGTCATGAACTCTAAGACTAGTAGCCTTCAATTTTGACCATGATGATCTAGTAATTGTCTTCTGTTTTTTGCAAAAACTCATATTTATGACATTTTACTCTTCAAATCTTAGGGCCTTCTCTCTGGGCTCCAATTTTGGAAAGAAAATATCCAATCCAATCTAAAAACCTCAATGAATATTTACAATGATGTAAAAAGTAACTGGGACTAACTATTGGTTAACTTAGAAGAATAGTAGTGTTTGAGCATTCCAACATTAACTGGTCCTTCTTCAATATCTATTCCATCCAAATCTTTGATGAAGAAGGAATCGTTACCCTTATATCAATAAATTACATAAGGTCCTTTCCGTAGAAAGTCAAACTTTCCATGCTTACCTTTGTCCTCTTTCCTAGAATCCCACTTTAACACTTGATCTCCAATGTAAAAGTCATCTTCTTTACTTCTTTTATCAAAATATTTCTTGATTTTATCATGAATGACTTGGGATTTCTCATAGAATTCTTCCCTTGTTTGTTGTAGATGAATAGTTTGATTTATCCTCCTTTGTATATCATTCATTTCCACTTGTGATTCTTGAATGATCTTCATTACTAGAACACCTAAGGATGATGAGAAAATTTCATCCATCCCATAAACAATTTGATAAGGGGAAGTGCCAATTGAATTTTTGGTAGTAAGTCTATCTATCCATAAGGCATAGACTAACATTTTATTCAAAGTATTTTTGTTATCTTCAAGTGATTTTTTAATAATATTTAAAAGGATTTTAGCTAGGCTTTTACCCTGAGGGTAATAAGCAGTAGAGTGGCCTAGGGTAATATGATACTTGTGACAAAAGGAAATCATTTTCTTAGATTTAAATGCTACTGCATTATCAAAAATTATTTTATGAGGTCATCCAAATCTAGATGAAAGTTTGTTTTCTAGGAAAGAGATAATGACTATGTCAGTGGATTGTCTGGTAGGAATGGCTTCAATCCACTTAGTAAAGTAATCTGTGGCAGTCAAAATCCACTAATGTTGGCCAGAGGATGGGGGGTGATCTTTTCCAATGAAGTCTAAACCCCATTGTTGAAATGGTATCTCAGTTGAAATTGGCTTTAAGGGTAAAGGTAACAATTTCTTTTTTCCTTCAAAATTTTGACATTTGTGACATGAAGTAACAAATTTCTTAACATCAGCAAATAAGGAAGGCCAGTAAAAACCAGCTCTAAGGATCTTATCTGCAATAATTTTCCAATATAAATTCCCTCCACAGTCACCTGCATGAAATTCTCCAAGGATTTTGTCAGCTTCTGCTTTCAGCAAACAATTTAGTAATATCCCACTATGTTCTTTCCAAAAAAGCACATTATCTAAAATACAAAATCTCATTTCTTTAAGTTTAACAATTCTGGCTTTTTTCCTTGATAATAAAGGAGGAGCTTGTAAGTTTGTAATTACAAAGATAATATCTGAGTACCAAGGTGAATCTAGAAAGGCTTCACTGATCATTGGAGTCACCATCTCTTCATGGTCATCAATCTGAGCAATAAAATTTATGTCTAATGCATTGTAGTTGGATTCAGCCCTTAATATGGATAATCCTTGTCCTTTAATGAGTTTAGTTGGTTTAATATCTATGTCATATTCTATGATAGTGACAATCCACTTACCTCTTCTTCCATCAGGGTCATTCTGAGTAACAATGTCTTTAACTACAGAATTAGGGACGTAGGCAATTATGAGGGAATACAGAATGTAAACTCTGAAATCTTTTATGACCTTAACCAAAGCTTAGGCTTGTTTCTCCATTATGTTATCTTTCATAGGTGCATCTCTAAGGGTTTTACTGAAAAAAGATATAGGCTGTTCAAAACCTTGATCATTCTTCTGCAGTAAAACTACAACAATGGTATGCTCTGATGCAAAAGAAAAAATTATAAAGTATTTTTTGAAATCTGGACTGATTAAGACTAGTGTTTTAGTTAAAGCCTGTTTTATGGAATCAAATGATTGTTTGGCTTCAATGGTCCATTTTAAAGTTGAGTCTTTTTTTATCATATTGTTAAGTTCTCTAATGATTTCAGCCAAGTTTGAAATAAATCTTCTCACAAAGTTAATTTTACCTACTAAAGCTTGTAATTATTTGATATTTCTAGGTGGATGAATATTCAAAATTGCTTCTATCCTATCAGGTTTAATTCTAATTCATTATTTTGAAATTATATGTCCTAGTAACTTACCTTCCTCTAATCCAAAAAGAGTTTTCTTGGGATTTAAAGAGATGCCAAATTTTTTACATTTATTAAAGACCTGTCTCAAATGATCCAATTGTTCATTATTTGATTTGGAAAATATAGAAATGTCATCTAGATAAATTACCAAGAATTCATGAATCTCCTTAGAAAAGTCTATGCCTGTAGCCCTTTGAAAGGTTGCTCCTGCATTCATCAGACCAAAGCGCATTTTCACATACATGAAAGTGCCCCAAGGAGTGGTAAAATATGTTTTAGCCTAATCTTTGTTTTCGACTAGAATCTAGTTGTATCATGAAAAACCATCTAACAAAGAAATTCTAGAGGAACCAACTACCCTTTGTAATATATGGTCCATCTTTGGTAAAGGGTAATTATCCTTTAAAGACACTTTGTTAAGATTTCTAAAGTCGACACATAATCTAATTTCACTTGTTTTCTTTCTTGTTGGTACTAGGTTTGAAACCCAATCAGAATATCTAATTGGTGCAATAATTTGAGCATCATACGTGCGTTTTACTTCATTTCCTATCAAAGGTAATAGAACAGGATTAATTATCCTTAATTTTTGTTTGAATGGTTTTTTATCATATTTTATGGGAATTTTGTGTTGGATTATGTTTGTCTCATAAGCTTTAAGATCCTCATAACTCCAAGAAAACACATCTTGGTATTCATTTAAAAGATCAATGTATTGTTCCTTTTCTTGTGGAGGTAAAGATCTAGACAGTTTAATCATTTTTGGTTTTAATTCTGTCCCAGTGTTACATTCCTCAATGTCAGACCTAAGTGGTTCCATTTTTGGATTTTTAGGCACATCATTAGAATCAAAGATGTCTTCCAAAGGGGTTAAACCTTTAGGCAAAAAATTATCTTTCAAATCTAACATGTCAATTTCTTCTTCAGTGATTTTCTCAATATCTATATCTCTAAGTTATCTATATCAGATTGAGTAAATACAGTTGGTTTGTTAAATTTATTTAAATCTATGTTATATATTTCACAACAAAAATCTGAATACATATTAAATTTTTTATCTATTTTACAATTTTGAAATTCTTCCTCATTATTTAAAAAATGCTAAATTTGTTCATCCTGAGAGAAAATCTACCAGTACTTGAGGTTTTCTAGGATAATTGGTCTATGTTTAACCTCATCATTATACCTATGATTTGGTTGGAATGGTAAGTTAAAAGTACTAGCAAAATTTTCTAGATAGTGTGCTTGAATGTTTTGTTTTATAGGTATAGAAGCAAACTTGCATTCCAATAAATCATTAGTTAAATCAATTGTTGTATCTCTGTATATGGCTAGTCTAGGATTATAAACAAAATAAACTCCATTTATTTTCTTAATGATTAATTTTGAATCTCCCATGATTAGTATTCTTTTTCCTCCTAAGATCCTGATGATCTGGAGGCCTAGAATGAGTGCCTCATAGTTTGACATGTTATTGGTACATTTGAAGTTGAGTCAGAAGGCATGTCCTTCTGAATGATTATTTTCCATATTTATAATCCATACTCCTACTCCTGCTCCTGAATTTTTTACAGAGCCATCAAATTCTAAGTGCCAATGGGATTCATGAAATACGTTGTCATTTTTTGGTTTTGGCTTTTTATCAATCAATTCATTTTGGATTTCATTGTTATCAGAGTTACACAAAATAAAAGAGTTAAGGTCATTTGGTGTAGAATAAATGGGGTAATTTATGGATCTCTCAGCACTACTGACCATGAATTTCATTAAATTTTCCCTATATAGATTTTTGGGTTGACAAACACTGATATTGTAGCATATCTCATTTCCAGTTGTAGAGATCCATGCAACTTTGCTCCCCATGAACGAGAAAGAAGCATACCATAATTTGGTGGGATGTAAGCTACTACAATTTCCATTAACATACTCTTACCAGGGTACTGAACTAAATTCACACATAAGTCTACAATTAATCCTAAGCCCTTAACTTTGCTAGAATCAAATGAAAAAAAAAAAAAATTAAGCCCTGGTTATTTCTAGATTAAGAGTTTCCATGATAGCCTTGGGCATTAAATTCTGGGAATATCCTAAATCTAACATAGCATTGTGTAATATCTAATCATGGATGGTAAGACTGATATAGAAAAGAGGGACTGATCCATCTGAATGCTTTCCATTGACATCAGGGCTGAAAATTAACTTTGGTTGATCATCATTCAAATTAATGGCATCTTTACCATCATTCATATTCAAAGTTTCAGTTATAGTTGGTTTGTATAAGTCATTTTTAACCAATTCTATTAATGGAATAGGTATTTTTAACTTAGAAATTTCAGACTAAATATTGAATGAGGGTTGAGATTTACTAATTTGAACTAATTCATCTTTAGTAACTGTAATCTAAGTTGGTTTTTCTTGATTTTCAACAGTTGTATTTTTATCTTCAATTGTCTTGGCATTATTTGTCTGAGTTTCTTGAGTTTTGCTGCTTTTAATTTTCTTTTCAGGGATTGTTTGTGTGGCAAATTTTTTTTTATCAAACTTAGAATTATGAGCAGGTGTTTTGGGATTATATGTTCTAGGATTTGTTCATTTAGAATCAACAAAAATATTTTTAGAAATAGAATTTGTTGTTTTTACTAAATTAGAAGCTTTAGAAGTATTAGCTTTCTATGCATATTTGGAATACTGAGCTACTTCATCAGTAATATCAATAATTTGGGGACTTTTTGATTTTTTAGGACTGCAAGGATTGGAATTTTGCTTATTTTCCCTTAGCAGAATTTACAAAAAAATTGTTCTTGGGACTTCTACATTTTTCTTATTTTGATTTTGGGAAATATTTTTAGGAGAAGACTCATTACTTTTCTTCTTTATAAGGTTATACTGATTGTGGATTTCATTTATAGCAAAGTCATAACCTTATTTGTAGTCAAAGGATTCACTGGAGTTTAATTTGAGTTGTTGAAGCTCAAATAGTTCCAAATGTTGGGAAAAATACTGAGAGGGGGGGGGGGGGGGGGTGAATCAGTATTTACTGCATAATCAAATCTTTTTACTTTTTCATTCCTTAAAACACATTCGCTACTTTACTTCAGAAAACTAGCGTATATACGCGGATCCCCTTTATGAAACTCGCGTACACTCAGAGATATAGATATGTCATTAAATCTTCACTTAAACCAATCCATCAGTTATTCATCAGATATTCAATAAGCAGTAAACATGTGCAGTAAGAACAGAGTAAACCATCACACAAAGCATCACACATGAACACCAGGATTTTTAGGTGGAAACCCAAGTCGGGAGAAAACCACCGCTGCAGTTGCTCAGCCTTCAATATTTTATTATAGAAAAAACATCTTACAACATATGTGCTGGTGCAGACTCTACCAGCACGCAGGCACCCACCTGCGCTCGTTTACCAGCCTCTCCTGGAAGAGAGCTCCAACCCCCTGACTCGTTTACCAGCCTCTCCTGGAAGGGAGCTACGACCCCCTGCTCTCGTTTACCAGCCTCACCTGGAAGGGAGCTACGACCCCCTGCTCTCGTTTACCAGCCTCACCTGGAAGGGAGCTGCGACCCCCTGACTGAAGGCTACAACCCTCAGCACCACCTTGGACCACGTTTCATCAATTTTCACACTGGATCCAACAACTTCAATAGAACACCACTTGCAGGCCACATTTCATCATATTTCCAGACTAGACCCTTTCCACACTTTTAAGCCCAAACATACATCACCAACAGATACATATCAACACAGATCAGATAGTAGAAACACAGCAGAACAGATCAGATATTTCATACCCCTTGCTTCAGCAAACCCTAGTTTGCATACGCGCTTTCCCTTTGCTGATGTCGCGTATATACGCGCTTCCGTCCACACAAACCAGCGTATACCTCAGTGTATATTTTATTGCGCATACGCGCTTTCTCTTCGCTGAAGCTGCGTATATACGCGCTTCCTCCGCAGCGAAGTAGCGTATAGATCTTCAATCATTACAGAGCAGCATACTTCATCAGATCAGATATTCAGTTCAGATCTACCCTTTTGCTTCAGACAGATGTTCGCCTGGATGCTCGCCTCATCACCGATCTAAGCCTTCCATAATCAGATCTAGCAAATACAAGGGCAATTCAGATCTAGATCCCCTTCTTCATCATTGGTGCATCATACATTCAGATTTATCATTCAAGTGTAACCCTTTTCATTCAGATATACTTCAGAGAGAAGTATTCATTCAAGCTCAGACATCTTGCACCCACACTCATGATATGCACAATGAATTTCTTCTCCTTATATAGGTTTTCCTTTTTCAATACCATGAGCCCCTTTTTCAATACCATGGGCCAAAACAATACCATGAGCCCAAAACAACCTGGACGGGGTCAATTAGGCGGATCATTACCCAATACAATGAGTCAATACCATGGTGGTTACCCTTGATTTTTCACTTTTTGAGCGCTTTAGCCCATACACGACTTGGAACGTTCTTTTCCGCGTGCATACGCGACTTCCCCTAGTCCAATCCGCGTATACCAAGAGACATACTCTTTTTCATCATACTTTGAGTACATTCTGAAATCCTTTCTTCATAGCCTTCTGTACACACTGTAGAAACATCATATTTTTTTCATCAGGAACACATTCTCTTAAGCACAACTTCATCAAGTAAGTTTTCATCATCTTCATCAAGTGGGTTGCCTTTCAAGGACAACACTCAACAACATATCACATCAGATTTACATCATTTACCAAGTCCATCGAGTCAAGCATAACTTCATCAGGTGGATTGCCATCAAGGACAACACATGTCAACAGTCACATGTCTTCATCTTCATTCAGTGGGTTGCCATCAAGGACAACACTCTGCATCATATTTCCAACAATCTCCCCCTTTGGACTTGATGGCAACCATGATGGTGTTTGGTTACCAT